>JAPYKE020000799.1:0-73518 GCA_028554795.2 Sinohyriopsis cumingii | reverse complement strand
TATTTTCTATATCTAAGAAAGAAAAGGTGCAGTTTGGATCTTCCAATTCACCTGTTTTGAAAACACAAATAAAAAGTGAGTGATTCTTCCTTAATTTATATTGAAATATTTTCCCAGTGATAAGCTACTGTAGTTGCAATTTGAATTTTTTATATGATAATTAAGTGTTGGTATTTTTTAATCAGTATATTGTTGCATTAATTGGCATCATCCTTTTATTTGTTAGTCACAAATGTGAGCACAAAATCCACAACCAGTGAGCTGTGTTTACAATTTTAATTTTATAGTTGCCATAGATGAACTTAAAACTGCATTATGTCAGACGTTTGGAATAAATATAACTTGGATAGTTTAAACATTTAAATTCAGGCATTAATGAGTTTCGACATTTATTGAAATTCAAAGATTAGTAAGTTTTTTTATCATTACTCCTTCAGTATGGCTATCATAGTGGCTATTTTGAGAACTTTGTCATCACTTCTTGTGCTAAATGGATTTCTTATTAACATGTGGATTTTACTAAAAACTTAAGGTTTCTAATGAAAATGGTGCCACTCAGGCCACAACAGTGACCAATGTAATGGTCAATTCAGCATGGTGTTTTAACTAAAAGAGTTGTTGTGATGTCCAGTTGGTCATAATTAATGCTAAACTGACGACCCAATGGTCATTTGGAAATTCTTGCTCTATTCCTCAGTGGAAAGTAATTTTGAGATGGGTATTCGTCAGAAGAGTTCTTCAGATGTCTAGTTAGTCCTGAATGAAAACAATGTAAAATGACTCACATTATGACCACCATGCTGGACATATTAAAAGTGTTGCTATCTCTGCTCCTCCTAAATGTATGTTTATATCAACATAGGGTTTTCATCAGCAGAGTTATGATGACTAGCTGTTTTTAAGTGGAAATGTTGCCATTGGTATATCCAATATTGATGTTACACTGACTGTCTTGAAAATGTTGCAATCTCTCCCCCCCCCCACAAGCATGGATGATTATATTTTCATCAGGATTGTACTAAAAGACCTTTCATGTTATCTTGTTACCACTCTATGGTCTTCAACAAAGTAAAATAACAGATAAAATAATCATCAAGTTTTGTAAAATTCAACAGATAATGTATTTCCTTAAAAAGGAACTGAACAGCTTTGTGAATTAAATCCCAAATAGTCCTATAAAGTATACCACATCTCCAAAAGTGTAATGTTCCAAACTAATTCCAGTGGTGGTCCAAACAAATCCCAATCTTGCATGATTTGATATGTGAATGATCTTAAATTTGGAAATGGTCTTGCTGTTTCAAATTGATGTAACCTAGAATATGCCCTTGAATTAATTCACAATAATCCTTGAAGAGTTATATTATCCTAAAGTCAATGAAAACTTTGCAATTCCAATGGATACTGGTAAGTAAAATACATAAATCTCCTCAAATAATAATTGAACACTTCTAAAAGACCTTTTCCACAACAAATGTTAAGATAGGAATAGTAATTCTGATTGAAACAACATTACATGTATGATGTATATCCCTTCTTTCTTGAGCTATGTTGCAATAAACAATTTTTGGGAAATAGTCGGTCATCTTTGTAGAATTTCCATCAAATTTGGATTTTAAAAAAAAGAACAGATAAAGGTCATGAATGTTTACATAAATATTGGCAAGCTGTTAAGAAAAGGGCAGGTTGATCATGTTTTTCAGAGGGTAAGACCAATGTCCTGAATTCACATCCATGTTAACATGTTTACAAACAAAATTACATTATCTTAAAGTAAAAGCCCATAATAACGGACAAAATTACTATTTAATATGATCTTTACAAAATGACTTGGGGCCCCGAGTGGTCGAGAGCGCTCTCCGTTATGGATCACTGCCATCTCACCTGTCTGCGTTAGTTCGAGTCTCGGATTCAGCTAATGTGGGTATGTGAGAAAGCTTGCCAATAGCTTCTCGTGGGTCGGTGGTTCTTTCCGGGATTTTCCCTGGTTCTTCAGCCACCAATAATACTGGCCGCCATATATAGCCTCTCACGTGCTGAAAAAAGGCATTAAAGCTCACAACAACAACTACAAAATGACACGTAACAGTGTATAATCATTGAAAAAATTATTATAGTATACATAACAGTCTACTTAGTCTTGACCAAGAAAATGGCATTGTATTCAATTCCTGAAAATTCTTTTCAGAAAAGCATAAATCCATTGTACATGTTATTGTAGTGAAAATATTTATTGTTGTTATAGTCGTGAGATTATTGTTGTTATTTTCTGGAATATGACAATGAATTGTGTGCATGAAAATTAGATGTTACTCAAGAGTTGCTCTTATTTTTGCATAGTATACTCCCAGCAAGAGAACAAAAAAATACTTAGATAAAAAGAAAAAAGGAAATGCATGCTGCACGGTGAATTTTTCTTTTCTATATCTAAGAAAGAAAAGGTGCAGTTTGGATCTTCCAATTCACCTGTTTTGAAAACACAAATAAAAAGTGAGTGATTCTTCCTTAATTTATATTGAAATATTTTCCCAGTGATAAGCTACTGTAGTTGCAATTTGAATTTTTTACATGATAATTAAGTGTTGGTATTTTTTAATCAGTATATTGTTGCATTAATTGGCATCATCCTTTTATTTGTTAGTCACAAATGTGAGCACACAATCCAGAACCAGTGAGCTGTGTTTACAATTTTAATTTTATAGTTGCCATAGATGAACTTAAAACTGCATTATGTCAGACGTTTGGAATAAATATAACTTGGATACTTTAAACATTTAAATTCAGGCATTAATGAGTTTCGACATTTATTGAAATTCAAAGATTAGTAAGTTTTTTTTATCATTACTCCTTCAGTATGGCTATCATAGTGGCTATTTTGAGAACTTTGTCATCACTTCTTGTGCTAAATGGATTTCTTATTAACATGTGGATTTTACTAAAAACTTAAGGTTTCTAATGAAAATGGTGCCACTCAGGCCACAACAGTGACCAATGTAATGGTCAATTCAGCATGGTGTTTTAACTAAAAGAGTTGTTGTGATGTCCAGTTGGTCATAACTAATGCTAAACTGACGACCCAATGGTCATTTGGAAATTCTTGCTCTATTCCTCAGTGGAAAGTAATTTTGAGATGGGTATTCGTCAGAAGAGTTCTTCAGATGTCTAGTTAGTCCTGAATGAAAACAATGTAAAATGACTCACATTATGACCACCATGCTGGACATATTAAAAGTGTTGCTATCTCTGCTCCTCCTAAATGTATGTTTATATGAACATAGGGTTTTCACCAGCAGAGTTATGATGACTAGCTGTTTTTAAGTGGAAATGTTGCCATTGGTATATCCAATATTGATGTTACACTGACTGTCTTGAAAATGTTGCAATCTCTCCCCCCCCCCCCCACAAGCATGGATGATTATATTTTCATCAGGATTGTACTAAAAGACCTTTCATGTTATCTTGTTACCACTCTATGGTCTTCAACAAAGTAAAATAACAGAAAAAATAATCATCAAGTTTTGTAAAATTCAACAGATCATGTATTTCCTTAAAAAGGAACTGAACAGCTTTGTGAATTAAATCCCAAATAGTCCTATAAAGTATACCACATCTCCAAAAGTGTAATGTTCCAAACTAATTCCAGTGGTGGTCCAAACAAATCCCAATCTTGCATGATTTGATATGTGAATGATCTTAAATTTGGAAATGGTCTTGCTGTTTCAAATTGATGTAACCTAGAATATGCCCTTGAATTAATTCACAATAATCCTTGAAGAGTTATATTATCCTAAAGTCAATGAAAACTTTGCAATTCCAATGGATACTGGTAAGTAAAATACATAAATCTCCTCAAATAATAATTGAACACTTCTAAAAGACCTTTTCCACAACAAATGTTAAGATAGGAATAGTAATTCTGATTGAAACAACATTACATGTATGATGTATATGCCTTCTTTCTTGAGCTATGTTGCAATAAACAATTTTTGGGAAATAGTCGGTCATCTTAGTAGAATTTCCATCAAATTTGGATTTAAAAAAAAAGAACAGATAAAGGTCATGAATGTTTACATAAATATTGGCAAGCTGTTAAGAAAAGGGCAGGTTGATCATGTTTTTCAGAGGGTAAGACCAATGTCCTGAATTCACATCCATGTTAACATGTTTACAAACAAAATTACATTATCTTAAAGTAAAAGCCCATAATAACGGACAAAATTACTATTTAATATGATCTTTACAAAATGACTTGGGGCCCCGAGTGGTCGAGAGCGCTCTCCGTTATGGATCACTGCCATCTCACCTGTCTGCGTTAGTTCGAGTCTCGGATTCAGCTAATGTGGGTATGTGAGAAAGCTTGCCAATAGCTTCTCGTGGGTCGGTGGTTCTTTCCGGGATTTTCCCTGGTTCTTCAGCCACCAATAATACTGGCCGCCATATATAGCCTCTCACGTGCTGAAAAAAGGCATTAAAGCTCACAACAACAACTACAAAATGACACGTAACAGTGTATAATCATTGAAAAAATTATTATAGTATACATAACAGTCTACTTAGTCTTGACCAAGAAAATGGCATTGTATTCAATTCCTGAAAATTCTTTTCAGAAAAGCATAAATCCATTGTACATGTTATTGTAGTGAAAATATTTATTGTTGTTATAGTTGTGAGATTATTGTTGTTATTTTCTGGAATATGACAATGAATTGTGTGCATGAAAATTAGATGTTACTCAAGAGTTGCTCTTATTTTTGCATAGTATACTCCCAGCAAGAGAACAAAAAAATACTTAGATAAAAAGAAAAAAAGGAAATGCATGCTGCACGGTGAATTTTTCTTTTCTATATCTAAGAAAGAAAAGGTGCAGTTTGGATCTTCCAATTCACCTGTTTTGAAAACACAAATAAAAAGTGAGTGATTCTTCCTTAATTTATATTGAAATATTTTCCCAGTGATAAGCTACTGTAGTTGCAATTTGAATTTTTTACATGATAATTAAGTGTTGGTATTTTTTAATCAGTATATTGTTGCATTAATTGGCATCATCCTTTTATTTGTTAGTCACAAATGTGAGCACAAAATCCACAACCAGTGAGCTGTGTTTACAATTTTAATTTTATAGTTGCCATAGATGAACTTAAAACTGCATTATGTCAGACGTTTGGAATAAATATAACTTGGATAGTTTAAACATTTAAATTCAGGCATTAATGAGTTTCGACATTTATTGAAATTCAAAGATTAGTAAGTTTTTTTATCATTACTCCTTCAGTATGGCTATCATAGTGGCTATTTTGAGAACTTTGTCATCACTTCTTGTGCTAAATGGATTTCTTATTAACAAGTGGATTTTACTAAAAACTTAAGGTTTCTAATGAAAATGGTGCCACTCAGGCCACAACAGTGACCAATGTAATGGTCAATTCAGCATGGTGTTTTAACTAAAAGAGTTGTTGTGATGTCCAGTTGGTCATAACTAATGCTAAACTGACGACCCAATGGTCATTTGGAAATTCTTGCTCTATTCCTCAGTGGAAAGTAATTTTGAGATGGGTATTCGTCAGAAGAGTTCTTCAGATGTCTAGTTAGTCCTGAATGAAAACAATGTAAAATGACTCACATTATGACCACCATGCTGGACATATTAAAAGTGTTGCTATCTCTGCTCCTCCTAAATGTATGTTTATATCAACATAGGGTTTTCACCAGCAGAGTTATGATGACTAGCTGTTTTTAAGTGGAAATGTTGCCATTGGTATATCCAATATTGATGTTACACTGACTGTCTTGAAAATGTTGCAATCTCTCCCCCCCACAAGCATGGATGATTATATTTTCATCAGGATTGTACTAAAAGACCATTCATGTTATCTTGTTACCACTCTATGGTCTTCAACAAAGTAAAATAACAGATAAAATAATCATCAAGTTTTGTAAAATTCAACAGATAATGTATTTCCTTAAAAAGGAACTGAACAGCTTTGTGAATTAAATCCCAAATAGTCCTATAAAGTATACCACATCTCCAAAAGTGTAATGTTCGAAACTAATTCCAGTGGTGGTCCAAACAAATCCCAATCTTGCATGATTTGATATGTGAATGATCTTAAATTTGGAAATGGTCTTGCTGTTTCAAATTGATGTAACCTAGAATATGCCCTTGAATTAATTCACAATAATCCTTGAAGAGTTATATTATCCTAAAGTCAATGAAAACTTTGCAATTCCAATGGATACTGGTAAGTAAAATACATAAATCTCCTCAAATAATAATTGAACACTTCTAAAAGACCTTTTCCACAACAAATGTTAAGATAGGAATAGTAATTCTGATTGAAACAACATTACATGTATGATGTATATGCCTTCTTTCTTGAGCTATGTTGCAATAAACAATTTTTGGGAAATAGTCGGTCATCTTAGTAGAATTTCCATCAAATTTGGATTTAAAAAAAAAGAACAGATAAAGGTCATGAATGTTTACATAAATATTGGCAAGCTGTTAAGAAAAGGGCAGGTTGATCATGTTTTTCAGAGGGTAAGACCAATGTCCTGAATTCACATCCATGCTAACATGTTTACAAACAAAATTACATTATCTTAAAGTAAAAGCCCATAATAACGGACAAAATTACTATTTAATATGATCTTTACAAAATGACTTGGGGCCCCGAGTGGTCGAGAGCGCTCTCCGTTATGGATCACTGCCATCTCACCTGTCTGCGTTTGTTCGAGTCTGGGATTCAGCTAATGTGGGTATGTGAGAAAGCTTGCCAATAGCTTCTCGTGGGTCGGTGGTTCTTTCCGGGATTTTCCCTGGTTCTTCCGCCACCAATAATACTGGCCGCCATATATAGCCTCTCACGTGCTGAAAAAAGGCATTAAAGCTCACAACAACAACTACAAAATGACACGTAACAGTGTATAATCATTGAAAAAATTATTATAGTATACATAACAGTCTACTTAGTCTTGACCAAGAAAATGGCATTGTATTCAATTCCTGAAAATTCTTTTCAGAAAAGCATAAATCCATTGTACATGTTATTGTAGTGAAAATATTTATTGTTGTTATAGTTGTGAGATTATTGTTGTTATTTTCTGGAATATGACAATGAATTGTGTGCATGAAAATTAGATGTTACTCAAGAGTTGCTCTTATTTTTGCATAGCATACTCCCAGCAAGAGAACAAAAAAATACTTAGATAAAAAGAAAAAAGGAAATGCATGCTGCACGGTGAATTTTTCTTTTCTATATCTAAGAAAGAAAAGGTGCAGTTTGGATCTTCCAATTCACCTGTTTTGAAAACACAAATAAAAAGTGAGTGATTCTTCCTTAATTTATATTGAAATATTTTCCCAGTGATAAGCTACTGTAGTTGCAATTTGAATTTTTTACATGATAATTAAGTGTTGGTATTTTTTAATCAGTATATTGTTGCATTAATTGGCATCATCCTTTTATTTGTTAGTCACAAATGTGAGCACAAAATCCACAACCAGTGAGCTGTGTTTACAATTTTAATTTTATAGTTGCCATAGATGAACTTAAAACTGCATTATGTCAGACGTTTGGAATAAATATAACTTGGATAGTTTAAACATTTAAATTCAGGCATTAATGAGTTTCGACATTTATTGAAATTCAAAGATTAGTAAGTTTTTTTTTATCATTACTCCTTCAGTATGGCTATCATAGTGGCTATTTTGAGAACTTTGTCATCACTTCTTGTGCTAAATGGATTTCTTATTAACATGTGGATTTTACTAAAAACTTAAGGTTTCTAATGAAAATGGTGCCACTCAGGCCACAACAGTGACCAATGTAATGGTCAATTCAGCATGGTGTTTTAACTAAAAGAGTTGTTGTGATGTCCAGTTGGTCATAACTAATGCTAAACTGACGACCCAATGGTCATTTGGAAATTCTTGCTCTATTCCTCAGTGGAAAGTAATTTTGAGATGGGTATTCGTCAGAAGAGTTCTTCAGATGTCTAGTTAGTCCTGAATGAAAACAATGTAAAATGACTCACATTATGACCACCATGCTGGACATATTAAAAGTGTTGCTATCTCTGCTCCTCCTAAATGTATGTTTATATCAACATAGGGTTTTCACCAGCAGAGTTATGATGACTAGCTGTTTTTAAGTGGAAATGTTGCCATTGGTATATCCAATATTGATGTTACACTGACTGTCTTGAAAATGTTGCAATCTCTCCCCCCCCACAAGCATGGATGATTATATTTTCATCAGGATTGTACTAAAAGACCTTTCATGTTATCTTGTTACCACTCTATGGTCTTCAACAAAGTAAAATAACAGAAAAAATAATCATCAAGTTTTGTAAAATTCAACAGATCATGTATTTCCTTAAAAAGGAACTGAACAGCTTTGTGAATTAAATCCCAAATAGTCCTATAAAGTATACCACATCTCCAAAAGTGTAATGTTCCAAACTAATTCCAGTGGTGGTCCAAACAAATCCCAATCTTGCATGATTTGATATGTGAATGATCTTAAATTTGGAAATGGTCTTGCTGTTTCAAATTGATGTAACCTAGAATATGCCCTTGAATTAATTCACAATAATCCTTGAAGAGTTATATTATCCTAAAGTCAATGAAAACTTTGCAATTCCAATGGATACTGGTAAGTAAAATACATAAATCTCCTCAAATAATAATTGAACACTTCTAAAAGACCTTTTCCACAACAAATGTTAAGATAGGAATAGTAATTCTGATTGAAACAACATTACATGTATGATGTATATGCCTTCTTTCTTGAGCTATGTTGCAATAAACAATTTTTGGGAAATAGTCGGTCATCTTAGTAGAATTTCCATCAAATTTGGATTTAAAAAAAAAGAACAGATAAAGGTCATGAATGTTTACATAAATATTGGCAAGCTGTTAAGAAAAGGGCAGGTTGATCATGTTTTTCAGAGGGTAAGACCAATGTCCTGAATTCACATCCATGTTAACATGTTTACAAACAAAATTACATTATCTTAAAGTAAAAGCCCATAATAACGGACAAAATTACTATTTAATATGATCTTTACAAAATGACTTGGGGCCCCGAGTGGTCGAGAGCGCTCTCCATTATGGATCACTGCCATCTCACCTGTCTGCGCTGGTTCGAGTCTCGGATTCAGCTAATGTGGGTATGTGAGAAAGCTTGCCAATAGCTTCTCGTGGGTCGGTGGTTCTTTCCGGGATTTTCCCTGGTTCTTCCGCCACCAATAATACTGGCCGCCATATATAGCCTCTCACGTGCTGAAAAATGGCATTAAAGCTCACAACAACAACTACAAGATGATACGTAACAGTGTATAATCATTTAAAATAGTATTATAGTATACATAACGGTCTACTTACTCCTCACCAAGAAAATGGCATTGTATTCAATTCCTGAAAATTCTTTTCAGAAAAGCATAAATCCATTGTACATGTTATTGTAGTGAAAATATTTATTGTTGTTATAGTTGTGAGATTATTGTTGTTATTTTCTGGAATATGACAATGAATTGTGTGCATGAAAATTAGATGTTACTCAAGAGTTGCTCTTATTTTTGCATAGTATACTCCCAGCAAGAGAACAAAAAAATACTTAGATAAAAAGAAAAAAGGAAATGCATGCTGCACTGTGAATTTTTCTTTTCTATATCTAAGAAAGAAAAGGTGCAGTTTGGATCTTCCAATTCACCTGTTTTGAAAACAAAAAATAAAAAGTGAGTGATTCTTCCATAATTTATATTGAAATATTTTCCCAGTGATAAGCTACTGTAGTTGCAATTTGAATTTTTTACATGATAATTAAGTGTTGGTAGTTTTTAATCAGTATATTGTTGCATTAATTGGCATCATCCTTTTATTTGTTAGTCACAAATGTGAGCACAAAATCCACAACCAGTGAGCTGTGTTTACAATTTTAATTTTATAGTTGCCATAGATGAACTTAAAACTGCATTATGTCAGACGTTTGGAATAAATATAACTTGGATAGTTTAAACATTTAAATTCAGGCATTAATGAGTTTCGACATTTATTGAAATTCAAAGATTAGTAAGTTTTTTTTTATCATTACTCCTTCAGTATGGCTATCATAGTGGCTATTTTGAGAACTTTGTCATCACTTCTTGTGCTAAATGGATTTCTTATTAACATGTGGATTTTACTAAAAACTTAAGGTTTCTAATGAAAATGGTGCCACTCAGGCCACAACAGTGACCAATGTAATGGTCAATTCAGCATGGTGTTTTAACTAAAAGAGTTGTTGTGATGTCCAGTTGGTCATAACTAATGCTAAACTGACGACCCAATGGTCATTTGGAAATTCTTGCTCTATTCCTCAGTGGAAAGTAATTTTGAGATGGGTATTCGTCAGAAGAGTTCTTCAGATGTCTAGTTAGTCCTGAATGAAAACAATGTAAAATGACTCACATTATGACCACCATGCTGGACATATTAAAAGTGTTGCTATCTCTGCTCCTCCTAAATGTATGTTTATATGAACATAGGGTTTTCACCAGCAGAGTTATGATGACTAGCTGTTTTTAAGTGGAAATGTTGCCATTGGTATATCCAATATTGATGTTACACTGACTGTCTTGAAAATGTTGCAATCTCTCCCCCCCCCACAAGCATGGATGATTATATTTTCATCAGGATTGTACTAAAAGACCTTTCATGTTATCTTGTTACCACTCTATGGTCTTCAACAAAGTAAAATAACAGAAAAAATAATCATCAAGTTTTGTAAAATTCAACAGATCATGTATTTCCTTAAAAAGGAACTGAACAGCTTTGTGAATTAAATCCCAAATAGTCCTATAAAGTATACCACATCTCCAAAAGTGTAATGTTCCAAACTAATTCCAGTGGTGGTCCAAACAAATCCCAATCTTGCATGATTTGATATGTGAATGATCTTAAATTTGGAAATGGTCTTGCTGTTTCAAATTGATGTAACCTAGAATATGCCCTTGAATTAATTCACAATAATCCTTGAAGAGTTATATTATCCTAAAGTCAATGAAAACTTTGCAATTCCAATGGATACTGGTAAGTAAAATACATAAATCTCCTCAAATAATAATTGAACACTTCTAAAAGACCTTTTCCACAACAAATGTTAAGATAGGAATAGTAATTCTGATTGAAACAACATTACATGTATGATGTATATGCCTTCTTTCTTGAGCTATGTTGCAATAAACAATTTTTGGGAAATAGTCGGTCATCTTAGTAGAATTTCCATCAAATTTGGATTTAAAAAAAAAGAACAGATAAAGGTCATGAATGTTTACATAAATATTGGCAAGCTGTTAAGAAAAGGGCAGGTTGATCATGTTTTTCAGAGGGTAAGACCAATGTCCTGAATTCACATCCATGTTAACATGTTTACAAACAAAATTACATTATCTTAAAGTAAAAGCCCATAATAACGGACAAAATTACTATTTAATATGATCTTTACAAAATGACTTGGGGCCCCGAGTGGTCGAGAGCGCTCTCCGTTATGGATCACTGCCATCTCACCTGTCTGCGTTAGCTCGAGTCTCGGATTCAGCTAATGTGGGTATGTGAGAAAGCTTGCCAATAGCTTCTCGTGGGTCGGTGGTTCTTTCCGGGATTTTCCCTGGTTCTTCAGCCACCAATAATACTGGCCGCCATATATAGCCTCTCACGTGCTGAAAAAAGGCATTAAAGCTCACAACAACAACTACAAAATGACACGTAACAGTGTATAATCATTGAAAAAATTATTATAGTATACATAACAGTCTACTTAGTCTTGACCAAGAAAATGGCATTGTATTCAATTCCTGAAAATTCTTTTCAGAAAAGCATAAATCCATTGTACATGTTATTGTAGTGAAAATATTTATTGTTGTTATAGTTGTGAGATTATTGTTGTTATTTTCTGGAATATGACAATGAATTGTGTGCATGAAAATTAGATGTTACTCAAGAGTTGCTCTTATTTTTGCATAGTATACTCCCAGCAAGAGAACAAAAAAATACTTAGATAAAAAGAAAAAAAGGAAATGCATGCTGCACGGTGAATTTTTCTTTTCTATATCTAAGAAAGAAAAGGTGCAGTTTGGATCTTCCAATTCACCTGTTTTGAAAACACAAATAAAAAGTGAGTGATTCTTCCTTAATTTATATTGAAATATTTTCCCAGTGATAAGCTACTGTAGTTGCAATTTGAATTTTTTACATGATAATTAAGTGTTGGTATTTTTAATCAGTATACTGTTGCATTAATTGGCATCATCCTTTTATTTGTTAGTCACAAATGTGAGCACAAAATCCACAACCAGTGAGCTGTGTTTACAATTTTAATTTTATAGTTGCCATAGATGAACTTAAAACTGCATTATGTCAGACGTTTGGAATAAATATAACTTGGATAGTTTAAACATTTAAATTCAGGCATTAATGAGTTTCGACATTTATTGAAATTCAAAGATTAGTAAGTTTTTTTATCATTACTCCTTCAGTATGGCTATCATAGTGGCTATTTTGAGAACTTTGTCATCACTTCTTGTGCTAAATGGATTTCTTATTAACAAGTGGATTTTACTAAAAACTTAAGGTTTCTAATGAAAATGGTGCCACTCAGGCCACAACAGTGACCAATGTAATGGTCAATTCAGCATGGTGTTTTAACTAAAAGAGTTGTTGTGATGTCCAGTTGGTCATAACTAATGCTAAACTGACGACCCAATGGTCATTTGGAAATTCTTGCTCTATTCCTCAGTGGAAAGTAATTTTGAGATGGGTATTCGTCAGAAGAGTTCTTCAGATGTCTAGTTAGTCCTGAATGAAAACAATGTAAAATGACTCACATTATGACCACCATGCTGGACATATTAAAAGTGTTGCTATCTCTGCTCCTCCTAAATGTATGTTTATATCAACATAGGGTTTTCACCAGCAGAGTTATGATGACTAGCTGTTTTTAAGTGGAAATGTTGCCATTGGTATATCCAATATTGATGTTACACTGACTGTCTTGAAAATGTTGCAATCTCTCCCCCCCCACAAGCATGGATGATTATATTTTCATCAGGATTGTACTAAAAGACCTTTCATGTTATCTTGTTACCACTCTATGGTCTTCAACAAAGTAAAATAACAGATAAAATAATCATCAAGTTTTGTAAAATTCAACAGATAATGTATTTCCTTAAAAAGGAACTGAACAGCTTTGTGAATTAAATCCCAAATAGTCCTATAAAGTATACCACATCTCCAAAAGTGTAATGTTCGAAACTAATTCCAGTGGTGGTCCAAACAAATCCCAATCTTGCATGATTTGATATGTGAATGATCTTAAATTTGGAAATGGTCTTGCTGTTTCAAATTGATGTAACCTAGAATATGCCCTTGAATTAATTCACAATAATCCTTGAAGAGTTATATTATCCTAAAGTCAATGAAAACTTTGCAATTCCAATGGATACTGGTAAGTAAAATACATAAATCTCCTCAAATAATAATTGAACACTTCTAAAAGACCTTTTCCACAACAAATGTTAAGATAGGAATAGTAATTCTGATTGAAACAACATTACATGTATGATGTATATGCCTTCTTTCTTGAGCTATGTTGCAATAAACAATTTTTGGGAAATAGTCGGTCATCTTAGTAGAATTTCCATCAAATTTGGATTTAAAAAAAAAGAACAGATAAAGGTCATGAATGTTTACATAAATATTGGCAAGCTGTTAAGAAAAGGGCAGGTTGATCATGTTTTTCAGAGGGTAAGACCAATGTCCTGAATTCACATCCATGCTAACATGTTTACAAACAAAATTACATTATCTTAAAGTAAAAGCCCATAATAACGGACAAAATTACTATTTAATATGATCTTTACAAAATGACATGGGGCCCCGAGTGGTCGAGAGCGCTCTCCGTTATGGATCACTGCCATCTCACCTGTCTGCGTTAGTTCGAGTCTGGGATTCAGCTAATGTGGGTATGTGAGAAAGCTTGCCAATAGCTTCTCGTGGGTCGGTGGTTCTTTCCGGGATTTTCCCTGGTTCTTCCGCCACCAATAATACTGGCCGCCATATATAGCCTCTCACGTGCTGAAAAAAGGCATTAAAGCTCACAACAACAAGTACAAAATGACACGTAACAGTGTATAATCATTGAAAAAATTATTATAGTATACATAACAGTCTACTTAGTCTTGACCAAGAAAATGGCATTGTATTCAATTCCTGAAAATTCTTTTCAGAAAAGCATAAATCCATTGTACATGTTATTGTAGTGAAAATATTTATTGTTGTTATAGTTGTGAGATTATTGTTGTTATTTTCTGGAATATGACAATGAATTGTGTGCATGAAAATTAGATGTTACTCAAGAGTTGCTCTTATTTTTGCATAGCATACTCCCAGCAAGAGAACAAAAAAATACTTAGATAAAAAGAAAAAAGGAAATGCATGCTGCACGGTGAATTTTTCTTTTCTATATCTAAGAAAGAAAAGGTGCAGTTTGGATCTTCCAATTCACCTGTTTTGAAAACACAAATAAAAAGTGAGTGATTCTTCCTTAATTTATATTGAAATATTTTCCCAGTGATAAGCTACTGTAGTTGCAATTTGAATTTTTTACATGATAATTAAGTGTTGGTATTTTTTAATCAGTATATTGTTGCATTAATTGGCATCATCCTTTTATTTGTTAGTCACAAATGTGAGCACAAAATCCACAACCAGTGAGCTGTGTTTACAATTTTAATTTTATAGTTGCCATAGATGAACTTAAAACTGCATTATGTCAGACGTTTGGAATAAATATAACTTGGATAGTTTAAACATTTAAATTCAGGCATTAATGAGTTTCGACATTTATTGAAATTCAAAGATTAGTAAGTTTTTTTTTATCATTACTCCTTCAGTATGGCTAGCATAGTGGCTATTTTGAGAACTTTGTCATCACTTCTTGTGCTAAATGGATTTCTTATTAACAAGTGGATTTTACTAAAAACTTAAGGTTTCTAATGAAAATGGTGCCACTCAGGCCACAACAGTGACCAATGTAATGGTCAATTCAGCATGGTGTTTTAACTAAAAGAGTTGTTGTGATGTCCAGTTGGTCATAACTAATGCTAAACTGACGACCCAATGGTCATTTGGAAATTCTTGCTCTATTCCTCAGTGGAAAGTAATTTTGAGATGGGTATTCGTCAGAAGAGTTCTTCAGATGTCTAGTTAGTCCTGAATGAAAACAATGTAAAATGACTCACATTATGACCACCATGCTGGACATGTTAAAAGTGTTGCTATCTCTGCTCCTCCTAAATGTATGTTTATATCAACATAGGGTTTTCACCAGCAGAGTTATGATGACTAGCTGTTTTTAAGTGGAAATGTTGCCATTGGTATATCCAATATTGATGTTACACTGACTGTCTTGAAAATGTTGCAATCTCTCCCCCCCCACAAGCATGGATGATTATATTTTCATCAGGATTGTACTAAAAGACCTTTCATGTTATCTTGTTACCACTCTATGGTCTTCAACAAAGTAAAATAACAGAAAAAATAATCATCAAGTTTTGTAAAATTCAACAGATCATGTATTTCCTTAAAAAGGAACTGAACAGCTTTGTGAATTAAATCCCAAATAGTCCTATAAAGTATACCACATCTCCAAAAGTGTAATGTTCGAAACTAATTCCAGTGGTGGTCCAAACAAATCCCAATCTTGCATGATTTGATATGTGAATGATCTTAAATTTGGAAATGGTCTTGCTGTTTCAAATTGATGTAACCTAGAATATGCCCTTGAATTAATTCACAATAATCCTTGAAGAGTTATATTATCCTAAAGTCAATGAAAACTTTGCAATTCCAATGGATACTGGTAAGTAAAATACATAAATCTCCTCAAATAATAATTGAACACTTCTAAAAGACCTTTTCCACAACAAATGTTAAGATAGGAATAGTAATTCTGATTGAAACAACATTACATGTATGATGTATATGCCTTCTTTCTTGAGCTATGTTGCAATAAACAATTTTTGGGAAATAGTCGGTCATCTTAGTAGAATTTCCATCAAATTTGGATTTAAAAAAAAAGAACAGATAAAGGTCATGAATGTTTACATAAATATTGGCAAGCTGTTAAGAAAAGGGCAGGTTGATCATGTTTTTCAGAGGGTAAGACCAATGTCCTGAATTCACATCCATGTTAACATGTTTACAAACAAAATTACATTATCTTAAAGTAAAAGCCCATAATAACGGACAAAATTACTATTTAATATGATCTTTACAAAATGACTTGGGGCCCCGAGTGGTCGAGAGCGCTCTCCATTATGGATCACTGCCATCTCACCTGTCTGCGCTGGTTCGAGTCTCGGATTCAGCTAATGTGGGTATGTGAGAAAGCTTGCCAATAGCTTCTCGTGGGTCGGTGGTTCTTTCCGGGATTTTCCTTGGTTCTTCCGCCACCAATAATACTGGCCGCCATATATAGCCTCTCACGTGCTGAAAAATGGCATTAAAGCTCACAACAACAACTACAAGATGATACGTAACAGTGTATAATCATTTAAAATAGTATTATAGTATACATAACGGTCTACTTACTCCTCACCAAGAAAATGGCATTGTATTCAATTCCTGAAAATTCTTTTCAGAAAAGCATAAATCCATTGTACATGTTATTGTAGTGAAAATATTTATTGTTGTTATAGTTGTGAGATTATTGTTGTTATTTTCTGGAATATGACAATGAATTGTGTGCATGAAAATTAGATGTTACTCAAGAGTTGCTCTTATTTTTGCATAGTATACTCCCAGCAAGAGAACAAAAAAATACTTAGATAAAAAGAAAAAAGGAAATGCATGCTGCACTGTGAATTTTTCTTTTCTATATCTAAGAAAGAAAAGGTGCAGTTTGGATCTTCCAATTCACCTGTTTTGAAAACAAAAAATAAAAAGTGAGTGATTCTTCCATAATTTATATTGAAATATTTTCCCAGTGATAAGCTACTGTAGTTGCAATTTGAATTTTTTACATGATAATTAAGTGTTGGTAGTTTTTAATCAGTATATTGTTGCATTAATTGGCATCATCCTTTTATTTGTTAGTCACAAATGTGAGCACAAAATCCACAACCAGTGAGCTGTGTTTACAATTTTAATTTTATAGTTGCCATAGATGAACTTAAAACTGCATTATGTCAGACGTTTGGAATAAATATAACTTGGATAGTTTAAACATTTAAATTCAGGCATTAATGAGTTTCGACATTTATTGAAATTCAAAGATTAGTAAGTTTTTTTTATCATTACTCCTTCAGTATGGCTATCATAGTGGCTATTTTGAGAACTTTGTCATCACTTCTTGTGCTAAATGGATTTCTTATTAACATGTGGATTTTACTAAAAACTTAAGGTTTCTAATGAAAATGGTGCCACTCAGGCCACAACAGTGACCAATGTAATGGTCAATTCAGCATGGTGTTTTAACTAAAAGAGTTGTTGTGATGTCCAGTTGGTCATAACTAATGCTAAACTGACGACCCAATGGTCATTTGGAAATTCTTGCTCTATTCCTCAGTGGAAAGTAATTTTGAGATGGGTATTCGTCAGAAGAGTTCTTCAGATGTCTAGTTAGTCCTGAATGTAAACAATGTAAAATGACTCACATTATGACCACCATGCTGGACATATTAAAAGTGTTGCTATCTCTGCTCCTCCTAAATGTATGTTTATATCAACATAGGGTTTTCACCAGCAGAGTTATGATGACTAGCTGTTTTTAAGTGGAAATGTTGCCATTGGTATATCCAATATTGATGTTACACTGACTGTCTTGAAAATGTTGCAATCTCCCCCCCCCCCCACAAGCATGGATGATTATATTTTCATCAGGATTGTACTAAAAGACCTTTCATGTTATCTTGTTACCACTCTATGGTCTTCAACAAAGTAAAATAACAGAAAAAATAATCATCAAGTTTTGTAAAATTCAACAGATCATGTATTTCCTTATATTAAATCCCAAATAGTCCTATAAAGTATACCACATCTCCAAAAGTGTAATGTTCCAAACTAATTCCAGTGGTGGTCCAAACAAATCCCAATCTTGCATGATTTGATATGTGAATGATCTTAAATTTGGAAATGGTCTTGCTGTTTCAAATTGATGTAACCTAGAATATGCCCTTGAATTAATTCACAATAATCCTTGAAGAGTTATATTATCCTAAAGTCAATGAAAACTTTGCAATTCCAATGGATACTGGTAAGTAAAATACATAAATCTCCTCAAATAATAATTGAACACTTCTAAAAGACCTTTTCCACAACAAATGTTAAGATAGGAATAGTAATTCTGATTGAAACAACATTACATGTATGATGTATATGCCTTCTTTCTTGAGCTATGTTGCAATAAACAATTTTTGGGAAATAGTCGGTCATCTTAGTAGAATTTCCATCAAATTTGGATTTAAAAAAAAAGAACAGATAAAGGTCATGAATGTTTACATAAATATTGGCAAGCTGTTAAGAAAAGGGCAGGTTGATCATGTTTTTCAGAGGGTAAGACCAATGTCCTGAATTCACATCCATGTTAACATGTTTACAAACAAAATTACATTATCTTAAAGTAAAAGCCCATAATAACGGACAAAATTACTATTTAATATGATCTTTACAAAATGACTTGGGGCCCCGAGTGGTCGAGAGCGCTCTCCGTTATGGATCACTGCCATCTCACCTGTCTGCGTTAGTTCGAGTCTGGGATTCAGCTAATGTGGGTATGTGAGAAAGCTTGCCAATAGCTTCTCGTGGGTCGGTGGTTCTTTCCGGGATTTTCCCTGGTTCTTCCGCCACCAATAATACTGGCCGCCATATATAGCCTCTCACGTGCTGAAAAAAGGCATTAAAGCTAACAACAACAACTACAAAATGACACGTAACAGTGTATAATCATTGAAAAAATTATTATAGTATACATAACAGTCTACTTAGTCTTGACCAAGAAAATGGCATTGTATTCAATTCCTGAAAATTCTTTTCAGAAAAGCATAAATCCATTGTACATGTTATTGTAGTGAAAATATTTATTGTTGTTATAGTTGTGAGATTATTGTTGTTATTTTCTGGAATATGACAATGAAATGTGTGCATGAAAATTAGATGTTACTCAAGAGTTGCTCTTATTTTTGCCTAGATTACTCCCAGCAAGAGAACAAAAAAATACTTAGATAAAAAGAAAAAAGGAAATGCATGCTGCACGGTGAATTTTTCTTTTCTATATCTAAGAAAGAAAAGGTGCAGTTTGGATCTTCCAATTCACCTGTTTTGAAAACACAAATAAAAAGTGAGTGATTCTTCCTTAATTTATATTGAAATATTTTCCCAGTGATAAGCTACTGTAGTTGCAATTTGAATTTTTTACATGATAATTAAGTGTTGGTATTTTTTAATCAGTATATTGTTGCATTAATTGGCATCATCCTTTTATTTGTTAGTCACAAATGTGAGCACAAAATCCACAACCAGTGAGCTGTGTTTACAATTTTAATTTTATAGTTGCCATAGATGAACTTAAAACTGCATTATGTCAGACGTTTGGAATAAATATAACTTGGATACTTTAAACATTTAAATTCAGGCATTAATGAGTTTCGACATTTATTGAAATTCAAAGATTAGTAAGTTTTTTTTATCATTACTCCTTCAGTATGGCTATCATAGTGGCTATTTTGAGAACTTTGTCATCACTTCTTGTGCTAAATGGATTTCTTATTAACATGTGGATTTTACTAAAAACTTAAGGTTTCTAATGAAAATGGTGCCACTCAGGCCACAACAGTGACCAATGTAATGGTCAATTCAGCATGGTGTTTTAACTAAAAGAGTTGTTGTGATGTCCAGTTGGTCATAACTAATGCTAAACTGACGACCCAATGGTCATTTGGAAATTCTTGCTCTATTCCTCAGTGGAAAGTAATTTTGAGATGGGTATTCGTCAGAAGAGTTCTTCAGATGTCTAGTTAGTCCTGAATGAAAACAATGTAAAATGACTCACATTATGACCACCATGCTGGACATATTAAAAGTGTTGCTATCTCTGCTCCTCCTAAATGTATGTTTATATCAACATAGGGTTTTCACCAGCAGAGTTATGATGACTAGCTGTTTTTAAGTGGAAATGTTGCCATTGGTATATCCAATATTGATGTTACACTGACTGTCTTGAAAATGTTGCAATCTCTCCCCCCCCCACAAGCATGGATGATTATATTTTCATCAGGATTGTACTAAAAGACCTTTCATGTTATCTTGTTACCACTCTATGGTCTTCAACAAAGTAAAATAACAGAAAAAATAATCATCAATTTTTGTAAAATTCAACAGATCATGTATTTCCTTAAAAAGGAACTGAACAGCTTTGTGAATTAAATCCCAAATAGTCCTATAAAGTATACCACATCTCCAAAAGTGTAATGTTCCAAACTAATTCCAGTGGTGGTCCAAACAAATCCCAATCTTGCATGATTTGATATGTGAATGATCTTAAATTTGGAAATGGTCTTGCTGTTTCAAATTGATGTAACCTAGAATATGCCCTTGAATTAATTCACAATAATCCTTGAAGAGTTATATTATCCTAAAGTCAATGAAAACTTTGCAATTCCAATGGATACTGGTAAGTAAAATACATAAATCTCCTCAAATAATAATTGAACACTTCTAAAAGACCTTTTCCACAACAAATGTTAAGATAGGAATAGTAATTCTGATTGAAACAACATTACATGTATGATGTATATGCCTTCTTTCTTGAGCTATGTTGCAATAAACAATTTTTGGGAAATAGTCGGTCATCTTAGTAGAATTTCCATCAAATTTGGATTTAAAAAAAAAGAACAGATAAAGGTCATGAATGTTTACATAAATATTGGCAAGCTGTTAAGAAAAGGGCAGGTTGATCATGTTTTTCAGAGGGTAAGACCAATGTCCTGAATTCACATCCATGTTAACATGTTTACAAACAAAATTACATTATCTTAAAGTAAAAGCCCATAATAACGGACAAAATTACTATTTAATATGATCTTTACAAAATGACTTGGGGCCCCGAGTGGTCGAGAGCGCTCTCCGTTATGGATCACTGCCATCTCACCTGTCTGCGTTAGTTCGAGTCTCGGATTCAGCTAATGTGGGTATGTGAGAAAGCTTGCCAATAGCTTCTCGTGGGTCGGTGGTTCTTTCCGGGATTTTCCCTGGTTCTTCAGCCACCAATAATACTGGCCGCCATATATAGCCTCTCACGTGCTGAAAAAAGGCATTAAAGCTCACAACAACAACTACAAAATGACACGTAACAGTGTATAATCATTGAAAAAATTATTATAGTATACATAACAGTCTACTTAGTCTTGACCAAGAAAATGGCATTGTATTCAATTCCTGAAAATTCTTTTCAGAAAAGCATAAATCCATTGTACATGTTATTGTAGTGAAAATATTTATTGTTGTTATAGTTGTGAGATTATTGTTGTTATTTTCTGGAATATGACAATGAATTGTGTGCATGAAAATTAGATGTTACTCAAGAGTTGCTCTTATTTTTGCATAGTATACTCCCAGCAAGAGAACAAAAAAATACTTAGATAAAAAGAAAAAAAGGAAATGCATGCTGCACGGTGAATTTTTATTTTCTATATCTAAGAAAGAAAAGGTGCAGTTTGGATCTTCCAATTCACCTGTTTTGAAAACACAAATAAAAAGTGAGTGATTCTTCCTTAATTTATATTGAAATATTTTCCCAGTGATAAGCTACTGTAGTTGCAATTTGAATTTTTTACATGATAATTAAGTGTTGGTATTTTTTAATCAGTATATTGTTGCATTAATTGGCATCATCCTTTTATTTGTTAGTCACAAATGTGAGCACAAAATCCACAACCAGTGGGCTGTGTTTACAATTTTAATTTTATAGTTGCCATAGATGAACTTAAAACTGCATTATGTCAGACGTTTGGAATAAATATAACTTGGATAGTTTAAACATTTAAATTCAGGCATTAATGAGTTTCGACATTTATTGAAATTCAAAGATTAGTAAGTTTTTTTATCATTACTCCTTCAGTATGGCTATCATAGTGGCTATTTTGAGAACTTTGTCATCACTTCTTGTGCTAAATGGATTTCTTATTAACAAGTGGATTTTACTAAAAACTTAAGGTTTCTAATGAAAATGGTGCCACTCAGGCCACAACAGTGACCAATGTAATGGTCAATTCAGCATGGTGTTTTAACTAAAAGAGTTGTTGTGATGTCCAGTTGGTCATAACTAATGCTAAACTGACGACCCAATGGTCATTTGGAAATTCTTGCTCTATTCCTCAGTGGAAAGTAATTTTGAGATGGGTATTCGTCAGAAGAGTTCTTCAGATGTCTAGTTAGTCCTGAATGAAAACAATGTAAAATGACTCACATTATGACCACCATGCTGGACATATTAAAAGTGTTGCTATCTCTGCTCCTCCTAAATGTATGTTTATATCAACATAGGGTTTTCACCAGCAGAGTTATGATGACTAGCTGTTTTTAAGTGGAAATGTTGCCATTGGTATATCCAATATTGATGTTACACTGACTGTCTTGAAAATGTTGCAATCTCTCCCCCCCACAAGCATGGATGATTATATTTTCATCAGGATTGTACTAAAAGACCTTTCATGTTATCTTGTTACCACTCTATGGTCTTCAACAAAGTAAAATAACAGATAAAATAATCATCAAGTTTTGTAAAATTCAACAGATAATGTATTTCCTTAAAAAGGAACTGAACAGCTTTGTGAATTAAATCCCAAATAGTCCTATAAAGTATACCACATCTCCAAAAGTGTAATGTTCGAAACTAATTCCAGTGGTGGTCCAAACAAATCCCAATCTTGCATGATTTGATATGTGAATGATCTTAAATTTGGAAATGGTCTTGCTGTTTCAAATTGATGTAACCTAGAATATGCCCTTGAATTAATTCACAATAATCCTTGAAGAGTTATATTATCCTAAAGTCAATGAAAACTTTGCAATTCCAATGGATACTGGTAAGTAAAATACATAAATCTCCTCAAATAATAATTGAACACTTCTAAAAGACCTTTTCCACAACAAATGTTAAGATAGGAATAGTAATTCTGATTGAAACAACATTACATGTATGATGTATATGCCTTCTTTCTTGAGCTATGTTGCAATAAACAATTTTTGGGAAATAGTCGGTCATCTTAGTAGAATTTCCATCAAATTTGGATTTAAAAAAAAAGAACAGATAAAGGTCATGAATGTTTACATAAATATTGGCAAGCTGTTAAGAAAAGGGCAGGTTGATCATGTTTTTCAGAGGGTAAGACCAATGTCCTGAATTCACATCCATGCTAACATGTTTACAAACAAAATTACATTATCTTAAAGTAAAAGCCCATAATAACGGACAAAATTACTATTTAATATGATCTTTACAAAATGACTTGGGGCCCCGAGTGGTCGAGAGCGCTCTCCGTTATGGATCACTGCCATCTCACCTGTCTGCGCTGGTTCGAGTCTCGGATTCAGCTAATGTGGGTATGTGAGAAAGCTTGCCAATAGCTTCTCGTGGGTCGGTGGTTCTTTCCGGGATTTTCCCTGGTTCTTCCGCCACCAATAATACTGGCCGCCATATATAGCCTCTCACGTGCTGAAAAAAGGCATTAAAGCTCACAACAACAACTACAAAATGACACGTAACAGTGTATAATCATTGAAAAAATTATTATAGTATACATAACAGTCTACTTAGTCTTGACCAAGAAAATGGCATTGTATTCAATTCCTGAAAATTCTTTTCAGAAAAGCATAAATCCATTGTACATGTTATTGTAGTGAAAATATTTATTGTTGTTATAGTTGTGAGATTATTGTTGTTATTTTCTGGAATATGACAATGAAATGTGTGCATGAAAATTAGATGTTACTCAAGAGTTGCTCTTATTTTTGCCTAGATTACTCCCAGCAAGAGAACAAAAAAATACTTAGATAAAAAGAAAAAAGGAAATGCATGCTGCACGGTGAATTTTTCTTTTCTATATCTAAGAAAGAAAAGGTGCAGTTTGGATCTTCCAATTCACCTGTTTTGAAAACACAAATAAAAAGTGAGTGATTCTTCCTTAATTTATATTGAAATATTTTCCCAGTGATAAGCTACTGTAGTTGCAATTTGAATTTTTTACATGATAATTAAGTGTTGGTATTTTTTAATCAGTATATTGTTGCATTAATTGGCATCATCCTTTTATTTGTTAGTCACAAATGTGAGCACAAAATCCACAACCAGTGAGCTGTGTTTACAATTTTAATTTTATAGTTGCCATAGATGAACTTAAAACTGCATTATGTCAGACGTTTGGAATAAATATAACTTGGATAGTTTAAACATTTAAATTCAGGCATTAATGAGTTTCGACATTTATTGAAATTCAAAGATTAGTAAGTTTTTTTTTATCATTACTCCTTCAGTATGGCTATCATAGTGGCTATTTTGAGAACTTTGTCATCACTTCTTGTGCTAAATGGATTTCTTATTAACATGTGGATTTTACTAAAAACTTAAGGTTTCTAATGAAAATGGTGCCACTCAGGCCACAACAGTGACCAATGTAATGGTCAATTCAGCATGGTGTTTTAACTAAAAGAGTTGTTGTGATGTCCAGTTGGTCATAACTAATGCTAAACTGACGACCCAATGGTCATTTGGAAATTCTTGCTCTATTCCTCAGTGGAAAGTAATTTTGAGATGGGTATTCGTCAGAAGAGTTCTTCAGATGTCTAGTTAGTCCTGAATGAAAACAATGTAAAATGACTCACATTATGACCACCATGCTGGACATATTAAAAGTGTTGCTATCTCTGCTCCTCCTAAATGTATGTTTATATCAACATAGGGTTTTCACCAGCAGAGTTATGATGACTAGCTGTTTTTAAGTGGAAATGTTGCCATTGGTATATCCAATATTGATGTTACACTGACTGTCTTGAAAATGTTGCAATCTCTCCCCCCCCACAAGCATGGATGATTATATTTTCATCAGGATTGTACTAAAAGACCTTTCATGTTATCTTGTTACCACTCTATGGTCTTCAACAAAGTAAAATAACAGAAAAAATAATCATCAAGTTTTGTAAAATTCAACAGATCATGTATTTCCTTAAAAAGGAACTGAACAGCTTTGTGAATTAAATCCCAAATAGTCCTATAAAGTATACCACATCTCCAAAAGTGTAATGTTCCAAACTAATTCCAGTGGTGGTCCAAACAAATCCCAATCTTGCATGATTTGATATGTGAATGATCTTAAATTTGGAAATGGTCTTGCTGTTTCAAATTGATGTAACCTAGAATATGCCCTTGAATTAATTCACAATAATCCTTGAAGAGTTATATTATCCTAAAGTCAATGAAAACTTTGCAATTCCAATGGATACTGGTAAGTAAAATACATAAATCTCCTCAAATAATAATTGAACACTTCTAAAAGACCTTTTCCACAACAAATGTTAAGATAGGAATAGTAATTCTGATTGAAACAACATTACATGTATGATGTATATGCCTTCTTTCTTGAGCTATGTTGCAATAAACAATTTTTGGGAAATAGTCGGTCATCTTAGTAGAATTTCCATCAAATTTGGATTTAAAAAAAAAGAACAGATAAAGGTCATGAATGTTTACATAAATATTGGCAAGCTGTTAAGAAAAGGGCAGGTTGATCATGTTTTTCAGAGGGTAAGACCAATGTCCTGAATTCACATCCATGTTAACATGTTTACAAACAAAATTACATTATCTTAAAGTAAAAGCCCATAATAACGGACAAAATAACTATTTAATATGATCTTTACAAAATGACTTGGGGCCCCGAGTGGTCGAGAGCGCTCTCCATTATGGATCACTGCCATCTCACCTGTCTGCGGTTGTTCGAGTCTCGGATTCAGCTAATGTGGGTATGTGAGAAAGCTTGCCAATAGCTTCTCGTGGGTCGGTGGTTCTTTCCGGGATTTTCCCTGGTTCTTCCGCCACCAATAATACTGGGCGCCATATATAGCCTCTCACGTGCTGAAAAATGGCATTAAAGCTCACAACAACAACTACAAGATGATACGTAACAGTGTATAATCATTTAAAATAGTATTATAGTATACATAACGGTCTACTTACTCCTCACCAAGAAAATGGCATTGTATTCAATTCCTGAAAATTCTTTTCAGAAAAGCATAAATCCATTGTACATGTTATTGTAGTGAAAATATTTATTGTTGTTATAGTTGTGAGATTATTGTTGTTATTTTCTGGAATATGACAATGAATTGTGTGCATGAAAATTAGATGTTACTCAAGAGTTGCTCTTATTTTTGCATAGTATACTCCCAGCAAGAGAACAAAAAAATACTTAGATAAAAAGAAAAAAGGAAATGCATGCTGCACTGTGAATTTTTCTTTTCTATATCTAAGAAAGAAAAGGTGCAGTTTGGATCTTCCAATTCACCTGTTTTGAAAACAAAAAATAAAAAGTGAGTGATTCTTCCATAATTTATATTGAAATATTTTCCCAGTGATAAGCTACTGTAGTTGCAATTTGAATTTTTTACATGATAATTAAGTGTTGGTAGTTTTTAATCAGTATATTGTTGCATTAATTGGCATCATCCTTTTATTTGTTAGTCACAAATGTGAGCACAAAATCCACAACCAGTGAGCTGTGTTTACAATTTTAATTTTATAGTTGCCATAGATGAACTTAAAACTGCATTATGTCAGACGTTTGGAATAAATATAACTTGGATAGTTTAAACATTTAAATTCAGGCATTAATGAGTTTCGACATTTATTGAAATTCAAAGATTAGTAAGTTTTTTTTATCATTACTCCTTCAGTATGGCTATCATAGTGGCTATTTTGAGAACTTTGTCATCACTTCTTGTGCTAAATGGATTTCTTATTAACATGTGGATTTTACTAAAAACTTAAGGTTTCTAATGAAAATGGTGCCACTCAGGCCACAACAGTGACCAATGTAATGGTCAATTCAGCATGGTGTTTTAACTAAAAGAGTTGTTGTGATGTCCAGTTGGTCATAACTAATGCTAAACTGACGACCCAATGGTCATTTGGAAATTGTTGCTCTATTCCTCAGTGGAAAGTAATTTTGAGATGGGTATTCGTCAGAAGAGTTCTTCATATGTCTAGTTAGTCCTGAATGAAAACAATGTAAAATGATTCACATTATGACCACCATGCTGGACATATTAAAAGTGTTGCTATCTCTGCTCCTCCTAAATGTATGTTTATATCAACATAGGGTTTTCACCAGCAGAGTTATGATGACTAGCTGTTTTAAGTGGAAATGTTGCCATTGGTATATCCAATATTGATGTTACACTGACTGTCTTGAAAATGTTGCAATCTCTCCCCCCCCCCACAAGCATGGATGATTATATTTTCATCAGGATTGTACTAAAAGACCTTTCATGTTATCTTGTTACCACTCTATGGTCTTCAACAAAGTAAAATAACAGATAAAATAATCATCAAGTTTTGTAAAATTCAACAGATAATGTATTTCCTTAAAAGGAACTGAACAGCTTTGTGAATTAAATCCCAAATAGTCCTATAAAGTATACCACATCTCCAAAAGTGTAATGTTCCAAACTAATTCCAGTGGTGGTCCAAACAAATTCCAATCTTGCATGATTTGATATGTGAATGATATTAAATTTGGAAATGGTCTTGCTGTTTCAAATTGATGTAACCTAGAATATGCCCTTGAATTAATTCACAATAATCCTTGAAGAGTTATATTATCCTAAAGTCAATGAAAACTTTGCAATTCCAATGGATACTGGTAAGTAAAATACATAAATCTCCTCAAATAATAATTGAACACTTCTAAAAGACCTTTTCCACAACAAATGTTAAGATAGGAATAGTAATTCTGATTGAAACAACATTACATGTATGATGTATATGCCTTCTTTCTTGAGCTCTGTTGCAATAAACAATTTTTGGGAAATAGTCGGTCATCTTAGTAGAATTTCCATCAAATTTGGATTTAAAAAAAAGAACAGATAAAGGTCATGAATGTTTACATAAATATTGGCAAGCTGTTAAGAAAAGGGCAGGTTGATCATGTTTTTCAGAGGGTAAGACCAATGTCCTGAATTCACATCCATGTTAACATGTTTACAAACAAAATTACATTATCTTAAAGTAAAAGCCCATAATAACGGACAAAATTACTATTTAATATGATCTTTACAAAATGACTTGGGGCCCCGAGTGGTCGAGAGCGCTCTCCATTATGGATCACTGCCATCTCACCTGTCTGCGCTGGTTCGAGTCTCGGATTCAGCTAATGTGGGTATGTGAGAAAGCTTGCCAATAGCTTCTCGTGGGTCGGTGGTTCTTTCCGGGATTTTCCCTGGTTCTTCCGCCACCAATAATACTGGCCGCCATATATAGCCTCTCACGTGCTGAAAAATGGCATTAAAGCTCACAACAACAACTACAAGATGATACGTAACAGTGTATAATCATTTAAAATAGTATTATAGTATACATAACGGTCTACTTACTCCTCACCAAGAAAATGGCATTGTATTCAATTCCTGAAAATTCTTTTCAGAAAAGCATAAATCCATTGTACATGTTATTGTAGTGAAAATATTTATTGTTGTTATAGTTGTGAGATTATTGTTGTTATTTTCTGGAATATGACAATGAATTGTGTGCATGAAAATTAGATGTTACTCAAGAGTTGCTCTTATTTTTGCATAGTATACTCCCAGCAAGAGAACAAAAAAATACTTAGATAAAAAGAAAAAAGGAAATGCATGCTGCACTGTGAATTTTTCTTTTCTATATCTAAGAAAGAAAAGGTGCAGTTTGGATCTTCCAATTCACCTGTTTTGAAAACACAAATAAAAAGTGAGTGATTCTTCCATAATTTATATTGAAATATTTTCCCAGTGATAAGCTACTGTAGTTGCAATTTGAATTTTTTACATGATAATTAAGTGTTGGTAGTTTTTAATCAGTATATTGTTGCATTAATTGGCATCATCCTTTTATTTGTTAGTCACAAATGTGAGCACAAAATCCACAACCAGTGAGCTGTGTTTACAATTTTAATTTTATAGTTGCCATAGATGAACTTAAAACTGCATTATGTCAGACGTTTGGAATAAATATAACTTGGATAGTTTAAACATTTAAATTCAGGCATTAATGAGTTTCGACATTTATTGAAATTCAAAGATTAGTAAGTTTTTTTTATCATTACTCCTTCAGTATGGCTATCATAGTGGCTATTTTGAGAACTTTGTCATCACTTCTTGTGCTAAATGGATTTCTTATTAACATGTGGATTTTACTAAAAACTTAAGGTTTCTAATGAAAATGGTGCCACTCAGGCCACAACAGTGACCAATGTAATGGTCAATTCAGCATGGTGTTTTAACTAAAAGAGTTGTTGTGATGTCCAGTTGGTCATAACTAATGCTAAACTGACGACCCAATGGTCATTTGGAAATTCTTGCTCTATTCCTCAGTGGAAAGTAATTTTGAGATGGGTATTCGTCAGAAGAGTTCTTCAGATGTCTAGTTAGTCCTGAATGAAAACAATGTAAAATGATTCACATTATGACCACCATGCTGGACATATTAAAAGTGTTGCTATCTCTGCTCCTCCTAAATGTATGTTTATATCAACATAGGGTTTTCACCAGCAGAGTTATGATGACTAGCTGTTTTAAGTGGAAATGTTGCCATTGGTATATCCAATATTGATGTTACACTGACTGTCTTGAAAATGTTGCAATCTCTCCCCCCCCACAAGCATGGATGATTATATTTTCATCAGGATTGTACTAAAAGACCTTTCATGTTATCTTGTTACCACTCTATGGTCTTCAACAAAGTAAAATAACAGATAAAATAATCATCAAGTTTTGTAAAATTCAACAGATAATGTATTTCCTTAAAAGGAACTGAACAGCTTTGTGAATTAAATCCCAAATAGTCCTATAAAGTATACCACATCTCCAAAAGTGTAATGTTCCAAACTAATTCCAGTGGTGGTCCAAACAAATCCCAATCTTGCATGATTTGATATGTGAATGATCTTAAATTTGGAAATGGTCTTGCTGTTTCAAATTGATGTAACCTAGAATATGCCCTTGAATCAATTCACAATAATCCTTGAAGAGTTATATTATCCTAAAGTCAATGAAAACTTTGCAATTCCAATGGATACTGGTAAGTAAAATACATAAATCTCCTCAAATAATAATTGAACACTTCTAAAAGACCTTTTCCACAACAAATGTTAAGATAGGAATAGTAATTCTGATTGAAACAACATTACATGTATGATGTATATGCCTTCTTTCTTGAGCTATGTTGCAATAAACAATTTTTGGGAAATAGTCGGTCATCTTAGTAGAATTTCCATCAAATTTGGATTTAAAAAAAAAGAACAGATAAAGGTCATGAATGTTTACATAAATATTGGCAAGCTGTTAAGAAAAGGGCAGGTTGATCATGTTTTTCAGAGGGTAAGACCAATGTCCTGAATTCACATCCATGTTAACATGTTTACAAACAAAATTACATTATCTTAAAGTAAAAGCCCATAATAACGGACACAATTACTATTTAATATGATCTTTACAAAATGACTTGGGGCCCCGAGTGGTCGAGAGCGCTCTCCGTTATGGATCACTGCCATCTCACCTGTCTGCGTTAGTTCGAGTCTCGGATTCAGCTAATGTGGGTATGTGAGAAAGCTTGCCAATAGCTTCTCGTGGGTCGGTGGTTCTTTCCGGGATTTTCCCTGGTTCTTCAGCCACCAATAATACTGGCCGCCATATATAGCCTCTCACGTGCTGAAAAAAGGCATTAAAGCTCACAACAACAACTACAAAATGACACGTAACAGTGTATAATCATTGAAAAAATTATTATAGTATACATAACAGTCTACTTAGTCTTGACCAAGAAAATGGCATTGTATTCAATTCCTGAAAATTCTTTTCAGAAAAGCATAAATCCATTGTACATGTTATTGTAGTGAAAATATTTATTGTTGTTATAGTTGTGAGATTATTGTTGTTATTTTCTGGAATATGACAATGAATTGTGTGCATGAAAATTAGATGTTACTCAAGAGTTGCTCTTATTTTTGCATAGTATACTCCCAGCAAGAGAACAAAAAAATACTTAGATAAAAAGAAAAAAAGGAAATGCATGCTGCACGGTGAATTTTTATTTTCTATATCTAAGAAAGAAAAGGTGCAGTTTGGATCTTCCAATTCACCTGTTTTGAAAACACAAATAAAAAGTGAGTGATTCTTCCTTAATTTATATTGAAATATTTTCCCAGTGATAAGCTACTGTAGTTGCAATTTGAATTTTTTACATGATAATTAAGTGTTGGTATTTTTTAATCAGTATATTGTTGCATTAATTGGCATCATCCTTTTATTTGTTAGTCACAAATGTGAGCACAAAATCCACAACCAGTGAGCTGTGTTTACAATTTTAATTTTATGGTTGCCATAGATGAACTTAAAACTGCATTATGGCAGACGTTTGGAATAAATATAACTTGGATAGTTTAAACATTTAAATTCAGGCATTAATGAGTTTCGACATTTATTGAAATTCAAAGATTAGTAAGTTTTTTTATCATTACTCCTTCAGTATGGCTATCATAGTGGCTATTTTGAGAACTTTGTCATCACTTCTTGTGCTAAATGGATTTCTTATTAACAAGTGGATTTTACTAAAAACTTAAGGTTTCTAATGAAAATGGTGCCACTCAGGCCACAACAGTGACCAATGTAATGGTCAATTCAGCATGGTGTTTTAACTAAAAGAGTTGTTGTGATGTCCAGTTGGTCATAACTAATGCTAAACTGACGACCCAATGGTCATTTGGAAATTCTTGCTCTATTCCTCAGTGGAAAGTAATTTTGAGATGGGTATTCGTCAGAAGAGTTCTTCAGATGTCTAGTTAGTCCTGAATGAAAACAATGTAAAATGACTCACATTATGACCACCATGCTGGACATATTAAAAGTGTTGCTATCTCTGCTCCTCCTAAATGTATGTTTATATCAACATAGGGTTTTCACCAGCAGAGTTATGATGACTAGCTGTTTTTAAGTGGAAATGTTGCCATTGGTATATCCAATATTGATGTTACACTGACTGTCTTGAAAATGTTGCAATCTCTCCCCCCCACAAGCATGGATGATTATATTTTCATCAGGATTGTACTAAAAGACCTTTCATGTTATCTTGTTACCACTCTATGGTCTTCAACAAAGTAAAATAACAGATAAAATAATCATCAAGTTTTGTAAAATTCAACAGATAATGTATTTCCTTAAAAAGGAACTGAACAGCTTTGTGAATTAAATCCCAAATAGTCCTATAAAGTATACCACATCTCCAAAAGTGTAATGTTCGAAACTAATTCCAGTGGTGGTCCAAACAAATCCCAATCTTGCATGATTTGATATGTGAATGATCTTAAATTTGGAAATGGTCTTGCTGTTTCAAATTGATGTAACCTAGAATATGCCCTTGAATTAATTCACAATAATCCTTGAAGAGTTATATTATCCTAAAGTCAATGAAAACTTTGCAATTCCAATGGATACTGGTAAGTAAAATACATAAATCTCCTCAAATAATAATTGAACACTTCTAAAAGACCTTTTCCACAACAAATGTTAAGATAGGAATAGTAATTCTGATTGAAACAACATTACATGTATGATGTATATGCCTTCTTTCTTGAGCTATGTTGCAATAAACAATTTTTGGGAAATAGTCGGTCATCTTAGTAGAATTTCCATCAAATTTGGATTTAAAAAAAAAGAACAGATAAAGGTCATGAATGTTTACATAAATATTGGCAAGCTGTTAAGAAAAGGGCAGGTTGATCATGTTTTTCAGAGGGTAAGACCAATGTCCTGAATTCACATCCATGCTAACATGTTTACAAACAAAATTACATTATCTTAAAGTAAAAGCCCATAATAACGGACAAAATTACTATTTAATATGATCTTTACAAAATGACTTGGGGCCCCGAGTGGTCGAGAGCGCTCTCCGTTATGGATCACTGCCATCTCACCTGTCTGCGTTAGTTCGAGTCTGGGATTCAGCTAATGTGGGTATGTGAGAAAGCTTGCCAATAGCTTCTCGTGGGTCGGTGGTTCTTTCCGGGATTTTCCCTGGTTCTTCCGCCACCAATAATACTGGCCGCCATATATAGCCTCTCACGTGCTGAAAAAAGGCATTAAAGCTAACAACAACAACTACAAAATGACACGTAACAGTGTATAATCATTGAAAAAATTATTATAGTATACATAACAGTCTACTTAGTCTTGACCAAGAAAATGGCATTGTATTCAATTCCTGAAAATTCTTTTCAGAAAAGCATAAATCCATTGTACATGTTATTGTAGTGAAAATATTTATTGTTGTTATAATTGTGAGATTATTGTTGTTATTTTCTGGAATATGACAATGAAATGTGTGCATGAAAATTAGATGTTACTCAAGAGTTGCTCTTATTTTTGCCTAGATTACTCCCAGCAAGAGAACAAAAAAATACTTAGATAAAAAGAAAAAAGGAAATGCATGCTGCACGGTGAATTTTTCTTTTCTATATCTAAGAAAGAAAAGGTGCAGTTTGGATCTTCCAATTCACCTGTTTTGAAAACACAAATAAAAAGTGAGTGATTCTTCCTTAATTTATATTGAAATATTTTCCCAGTGATAAGCTACTGTAGTTGCAATTTGAATTTTTTACATGATAATTAAGTGTTGGTATTTTTTAATCAGTATATTGTTGCATTAATTGGCATCATCCTTTTATTTGTTAGTCACAAATGTGAGCACAAAATCCACAACCAGTGAGCTGTGTTTACAATTTTAATTTTATAGTTGCCATAGATGAACTTAAAACTGCATTATGTCAGACGTTTGGAATAAATATAACTTGGATAGTTTAAACATTTAAATTCAGGCATTAATGAGTTTCGACATTTATTGAAATTCAAAGATTAGTAAGTTTTTTTTATCATTACTCCTTCAGTATGGCTATCATAGTGGCTATTTTGAGAACTTTGTCATCACTTCTTGTGCTAAATGGATTTCTTATTAACATGTGGATTTTACTAAAAACTTAAGGTTTCTAATGAAAATGGTGCCACTCAGGCCACAACAGTGACCAATGTAATGGTCAATTCAGCATGGTGTTTTAACTAAAAGAGTTGTTGTGATGTCCAGTTGGTCATAACTAATGCTAAACTGACGACCCAATGGTCATTTGGAAATTCTTGCTCTATTCCTCAGTGGAAAGTAATTTTGAGATGGGTATTCGTCAGAAGAGTTCTTCAGATGTCTAGTTAGTCCTGAATGAAAACAATGTAAAATGACTCACATTATGACCACCATGCTGGACATATTAAAAGTGTTGCTATCTCTGCTCCTCCTAAATGTATGTTTATATCAACATAGGGTTTTCACCAGCAGAGTTATGATGACTAGCTGTTTTTAAGTGGAAATGTTGCCATTGGTATATCCAATATTGATGTTACACTGACTGTCTTGAAAATGTTGCAATCTCTCCCCCCCCCACAAGCATGGATGATTATATTTTCATCAGGATTGTACTAAAAGACCTTTCATGTTATCTTGTTACCACTCTATGGTCTTCAACAAAGTAAAATAACAGAAAAAATAATCATCAATTTTTGTAAAATTCAACAGATCATGTATTTCCTTAAAAAGGAACTGAACAGCTTTGTGAATTAAATCCCAAATAGTCCTATAAAGTATACCACATCTCCAAAAGTGTAATGTTCCAAACTAATTCCAGTGGTGGTCCAAACAAATCCCAATCTTGCATGATTTGATATGTGAATGATCTTAAATTTGGAAATGGTCTTGCTGTTTCAAATTGATGTAACCTAGAATATGCCCTTGAATTAATTCACAATAATCCTTGAAGAGTTATATTATCCTAAAGTCAATGAAAACTTTGCAATTCCAATGGATACTGGTAAGTAAAATACATAAATCTCCTCAAATAATAATTGAACACTTCTAAAAGACCTTTTCCACAACAAATGTTAAGATAGGAATAGTAATTCTGATTGAAACAACATTACATGTATGATGTATATGCCTTCTTTCTTGAGCTATGTTGCAATAAACAATTTTTGGGAAATAGTCGGTCATCTTAGTAGAATTTCCATCAAATTTGGATTTAAAAAAAAAGAACAGATAAAGGTCATGAATGTTTACATAAATATTGGCAAGCTGTTAAGAAAAGGGCAGGTTGATCATGTTTTTCAGAGGGTAAGACCAATGTCCTGAATTCACATCCATGTTAACATGTTTACAAACAAAATTACATTATCTTAAAGTAAAAGCCCATAATAACGGACAAAATTACTATTTAATATGATCTTTACAAAATGACTTGGGGCCCCGAGTGGTCGAGAGCGCTCTCCGTTATGGATCACTGCCATCTCACCTGTCTGCGTTAGTTCGAGTCTCGGATTCAGCTAATGTGGGTATGTGAGAAAGCTTGCCAATAGCTTCTCGTGGGTCGGTGGTTCTTTCCGGGATTTTCCCTGGTTCTTCAGCCACCAATAATACTGGCCGCCATATATAGCCTCTCACGTGCTGAAAAAAGGCATTAAAGCTCACAACAACAACTACAAAATGACACGTAACAGTGTATAATCATTGAAAAAATTATTATAGTATACATAACAGTCTACTTAGTCTTGACCAAGAAAATGGCATTGTATTCAATTCCTGAAAATTCTTTTCAGAAAAGCATAAATCCATTGTACATGTTATTGTAGTGAAAATATTTATTGTTGTTATAGTTGTGAGATTATTGTTGTTATTTTCTGGAATATGACAATGAATTGTGTGCATGAAAATTAGATGTTACTCAAGAGTTGCTCTTATTTTTGCATAGTATACTCCCAGCAAGAGAACAAAAAAATACTTAGATAAAAAGAAAAAAAGGAAATGCATGCTGCACGGTGAATTTTTATTTTCTATATCTAAGAAAGAAAAGGTGCAGTTTGGATCTTCCAATTCACCTGTTTTGAAAACACAAATAAAAAGTGAGTGATTCTTCCTTAATTTATATTGAAATATTTTCCCAGTGATAAGCTACTGTAGTTGCAATTTGAATTTTTTACATGATAATTAAGTGTTGGTATTTTTTAATCAGTATATTGTTGCATTAATTGGCATCATCCTTTTATTTGTTAGTCACAAATGTGAGCACAAAATCCACAACCAGTGGGCTGTGTTTACAATTTTAATTTTATAGTTGCCATAGATGAACTTAAAACTGCATTATGTCAGACGTTTGGAATAAATATAACTTGGATAGTTTAAACATTTAAATTCAGGCATTAATGAGTTTCGACATTTATTGAAATTCAAAGATTAGTAAGTTTTTTTATCATTACTCCTTCAGTATGGCTATCATAGTGGCTATTTTGAGAACTTTGTCATCACTTCTTGTGCTAAATGGATTTCTTATTAACAAGTGGATTTTACTAAAAACTTAAGGTTTCTAATGAAAATGGTGCCACTCAGGCCACAACAGTGACCAATGTAATGGTCAATTCAGCATGGTGTTTTAACTAAAAGAGTTGTTGTGATGTCCAGTTGGTCATAACTAATGCTAAACTGACGACCCAATGGTCATTTGGAAATTCTTGCTCTATTCCTCAGTGGAAAGTAATTTTGAGATGGGTATTCGTCAGAAGAGTTCTTCAGATGTCTAGTTAGTCCTGAATGAAAACAATGTAAAATGACTCACATTATGACCACCATGCTGGACATATTAAAAGTGTTGCTATCTCTGCTCCTCCTAAATGTATGTTTATATCAACATAGGGTTTTCACCAGCAGAGTTATGATGACTAGCTGTTTTTAAGTGGAAATGTTGCCATTGGTATATCCAATATTGATGTTACACTGACTGTCTTGAAAATGTTGCAATCTCTCCCCCCCACAAGCATGGATGATTATATTTTCATCAGGATTGTACTAAAAGACCTTTCATGTTATCTTGTTACCACTCTATGGTCTTCAACAAAGTAAAATAACAGATAAAATAATCATCAAGTTTTGTAAAATTCAACAGATAATGTATTTCCTTAAAAAGGAACTGAACAGCTTTGTGAATTAAATCCCAAATAGTCCTATAAAGTATACCACATCTCCAAAAGTGTAATGTTCGAAACTAATTCCAGTGGTGGTCCAAACAAATCCCAATCTTGCATGATTTGATATGTGAATGATCTTAAATTTGGAAATGGTCTTGCTGTTTCAAATTGATGTAACCTAGAATATGCCCTTGAATTAATTCACAATAATCCTTGAAGAGTTATATTATCCTAAAGTCAATGAAAACTTTGCAATTCCAATGGATACTGGTAAGTAAAATACATAAATCTCCTCAAATAATAATTGAACACTTCTAAAAGACCTTTTCCACAACAAATGTTAAGATAGGAATAGTAATTCTGATTGAAACAACATTACATGTATGATGTATATGCCTTCTTTCTTGAGCTATGTTGCAATAAACAATTTTTGGGAAATAGTCGGTCATCTTAGTAGAATTTCCATCAAATTTGGATTTAAAAAAAAAGAACAGATAAAGGTCATGAATGTTTACATAAATATTGGCAAGCTGTTAAGAAAAGGGCAGGTTGATCATGTTTTTCAGAGGGTAAGACCAATGTCCTGAATTCACATCCATGCTAACATGTTTACAAACAAAATTACATTATCTTAAAGTAAAAGCCCATAATAACGGACAAAATTACTATTTAATATGATCTTTACAAAATGACTTGGGGCCCCGAGTGGTCGAGAGCGCTCTCCGTTATGGATCACTGCCATCTCACCTGTCTGCGCTGGTTCGAGTCTCGGATTCAGCTAATGTGGGTATGTGAGAAAGCTTGCCAATAGCTTCTCGTGGGTCGGTGGTTCTTTCCGGGATTTTCCCTGGTTCTTCCGCCACCAATAATACTGGCCGCCATATATAGCCTCTCACGTGCTGAAAAAAGGCATTAAAGCTCACAACAACAACTACAAAATGACACGTAACAGTGTATAATCATTGAAAAAATTATTATAGTATACATAACAGTCTACTTAGTCTTGACCAAGAAAATGGCATTGTATTCAATTCCTGAAAATTCTTTTCAGAAAAGCATAAATCCATTGTACATGTTATTGTAGTGAAAATATTTATTGTTGTTATAGTTGTGAGATTATTGTTGTTATTTTCTGGAATATGACAATGAAATGTGTGCATGAAAATTAGATGTTACTCAAGAGTTGCTCTTATTTTTGCATAGATTACTCCCAGCAAGAGAACAAAAAAATACTTAGATAAAAAGAAAAAAGGAAATGCATGCTGCACGGTGAATTTTTCTTTTCTATATCTAAGAAAGAAAAGGTGCAGTTTGGATCTTCCAATTCACCTGTTTTGAAAACACAAATAAAAAGTGAGTGATTCTTCCTTAATTTATATTGAAATATTTTCCCAGTGATAAGCTACTGTAGTTGCAATTTGAATTTTTTACATGATAATTAAGTGTTGGTATTTTTTAATCAGTATATTGTTGCATTAATTGGCATCATCCTTTTATTTGTTAGTCACAAATGTGAGCACAAAATCCACAACCAGTGAGCTGTGTTTACAATTTTAATTTTATAGTTGCCATAGATGAACTTAAAACTGCATTATGTCAGACGTTTGGAATAAATATAACTTGGATAGTTTAAACATTTAAATTCAGGCATTAATGAGTTTCGACATTTATTGAAATTCAAAGATTAGTAAGTTTTTTTTATCATTACTCCTTCAGTATGGCTATCATAGTGGCTATTTTGAGAACTTTGTCATCACTTCTTGTGCTAAATGGATTTCTTATTAACATGTGGATTTTACTAAAAACTTAAGGTTTCTAATGAAAATGGTGCCACTCAGGCCACAACAGTGACCAATGTAATGGTCAATTCAGCATGGTGTTTTAACTAAAAGAGTTGTTGTGATGTCCAGTTGGTCATAACTAATGCTAAACTGACGACCCAATGGTCATTTGGAAATTCTTGCTCTATTCCTCAGTGGAAAGTAATTTTGAGATGGGTATTCGTCAGAAGAGTTCTTCAGATGTCTAGTTAGTCCTGAATGAAAACAATGTAAAATGACTCACATTATGACCACCATGCTGGACATATTAAAAGTGTTGCTATCTCTGCTCCTCCTAAATGTATGTTTATATCAACATAGGGTTTTCACCAGCAGAGTTATGATGACTAGCTGTTTTTAAGTGGAAATGTTGCCATTGGTATATCCAATATTGATGTTACACTGACTGTCTTGAAAATGTTGCAATCTCTCCCCCCCCCACAAGCATGGATGATTATATTTTCATCAGGATTGTACTAAAAGACCTTTCATGTTATCTTGTTACCACTCTATGGTCTTCAACAAAGTAAAATAACAGAAAAAATAATCATCAATTTTTGTAAAATTCAACAGATCATGTATTTCCTTAAAAAGGAACTGAACAGCTTTGTGAATTAAATCCCAAATAGTCCTATAAAGTATACCACATCTCCAAAAGTGTAATGTTCCAAACTAATTCCAGTGGTGGTCCAAACAAATCCCAATCTTGCATGATTTGATATGTGAATGATCTTAAATTTGGAAATGGTCTTGCTGTTTCAAATTGATGTAACCTAGAATATGCCCTTGAATTAATTCACAATAATCCTTGAAGAGTTATATTATCCTAAAGTCAATGAAAACTTTGCAATTCCAATGGATACTGGTAAGTAAAATACATAAATCTCCTCAAATAATAATTGAACACTTCTAAAAGACCTTTTCCACAACAAATGTTAAGATAGGAATAGTAATTCTGATTGAAACAACATTACATGTATGATGTATATGCCTTCTTTCTTGAGCTATGTTGCAATAAACAATTTTTGGGAAATAGTCGGTCATCTTAGTAGAATTTCCATCAAATTTGGATTTAAAAAAAAAGAACAGATAAAGGTCATGAATGTTTACATAAATATTGGCAAGCTGTTAAGAAAAGGGCAGGTTGATCATGTTTTTCAGAGGGTAAGACCAATGTCCTGAATTCACATCCATGTTAACATGTTTACAAACAAAATTACATTATCTTAAAGTAAAAGCCCATAATAACGGACAAAATTACTATTTAATATGATCTTTACAAAATGACTTGGGGCCCCGAGTGGTCGAGAGCGCTCTCCGTTATGGATCACTGCCATCTCACCTGTCTGCGTTAGTTCGAGTCTCGGATTCAGCTAATGTGGGTATGTGAGAAAGCTTGCCAATAGCTTCTCGTGGGTCGGTGGTTCTTTCCGGGATTTTCCCTGGTTCTTCAGCCACCAATAATACTGGCCGCCATATATAGCCTCTCACGTGCTGAAAAAAGGCATTAAAGCTCACAACAACAACTACAAAATGACACGTAACAGTGTATAATCATTGAAAAAATTATTATAGTATACATAACAGTCTACTTAGTCTTGACCAAGAAAATGGCATTGTATTCAATTCCTGAAAATTCTTTTCAGAAAAGCATAAATCCATTGTACATGTTATTGTAGTGAAAATATTTATTGTTGTTATAGTTGTGAGATTATTGTTGTTATTTTCTGGAATATGACAATGAATTGTGTGCATGAAAATTAGATGTTACTCAAGAGTTGCTCTTATTTTTGCATAGTATACTCCCAGCAAGAGAACAAAAAAATACTTAGATAAAAAGAAAAAAAGGAAATGCATGCTGCACGGTGAATTTTTATTTTCTATATCTAAGAAAGAAAAGGTGCAGTTTGGATCTTCCAATTCACCTGTTTTGAAAACACAAATAAAAAGTGAGTGATTCTTCCTTAATTTATATTGAAATATTTTCCCAGTGATAAGCTACTGTAGTTGCAATTTGAATTTTTTACATGATAATTAAGTGTTGGTATTTTTTAATCAGTATATTGTTGCATTAATTGGCATCATCCTTTTATTTGTTAGTCACAAATGTGAGCACAAAATCCACAACCAGTGGGCTGTGTTTACAATTTTAATTTTATAGTTGCCATAGATGAACTTAAAACTGCATTATGTCAGACGTTTGGAATAAATATAACTTGGATAGTTTAAACATTTAAATTCAGGCATTAATGAGTTTCGACATTTATTGAAATTCAAAGATTAGTAAGTTTTTTTATCATTACTCCTTCAGTATGGCTATCATAGTGGCTATTTTGAGAACTTTGTCATCACTTCTTGTGCTAAATGGATTTCTTATTAACAAGTGGATTTTACTAAAAACTTAAGGTTTCTAATGAAAATGGTGCCACTCAGGCCACAACAGTGACCAATGTAATGGTCAATTCAGCATGGTGTTTTAACTAAAAGAGTTGTTGTGATGTCCAGTTGGTCATAACTAATGCTAAACTGACGACCCAATGGTCATTTGGAAATTCTTGCTCTATTCCTCAGTGGAAAGTAATTTTGAGATGGGTATTCGTCAGAAGAGTTCTTCAGATGTCTAGTTAGTCCTGAATGAAAACAATGTAAAATGACTCACATTATGACCACCATGCTGGACATATTAAAAGTGTTGCTATCTCTGCTCCTCCTAAATGTATGTTTATATCAACATAGGGTTTTCACCAGCAGAGTTATGATGACTAGCTGTTTTTAAGTGGAAATGTTGCCATTGGTATATCCAATATTGATGTTACACTGACTGTCTTGAAAATGTTGCAATCTCTCCCCCCCACAAGCATGGATGATTATATTTTCATCAGGATTGTACTAAAAGACCTTTCATGTTATCTTGTTACCACTCTATGGTCTTCAACAAAGTAAAATAACAGATAAAATAATCATCAAGTTTTGTAAAATTCAACAGATAATGTATTTCCTTAAAAAGGAACTGAACAGCTTTGTGAATTAAATCCCAAATAGTCCTATAAAGTATACCACATCTCCAAAAGTGTAATGTTCGAAACTAATTCCAGTGGTGGTCCAAACAAATCCCAATCTTGCATGATTTGATATGTGAATGATCTTAAATTTGGAAATGGTCTTGCTGTTTCAAATTGATGTAACCTAGAATATGCCCTTGAATTAATTCACAATAATCCTTGAAGAGTTATATTATCCTAAAGTCAATGAAAACTTTGCAATTCCAATGGATACTGGTAAGTAAAATACATAAATCTCCTCAAATAATAATTGAACACTTCTAAAAGACCTTTTCCACAACAAATGTTAAGATAGGAATAGTAATTCTGATTGAAACAACATTACATGTATGATGTATATGCCTTCTTTCTTGAGCTATGTTGCAATAAACAATTTTTGGGAAATAGTCGGTCATCTTAGTAGAATTTCCATCAAATTTGGATTTAAAAAAAAAGAACAGATAAAGGTCATGAATGTTTACATAAATATTGGCAAGCTGTTAAGAAAAGGGCAGGTTGATCATGTTTTTCAGAGGGTAAGACCAATGTCCTGAATTCACATCCATGCTAACATGTTTACAAACAAAATTACATTATCTTAAAGTAAAAGCCCATAATAACGGACAAAATTACTATTTAATATGATCTTTACAAAATGACTTGGGGCCCCGAGTGGTCGAGAGCGCTCTCCGTTATGGATCACTGCCATCTCACCTGTCTGCGCTGGTTCGAGTCTCGGATTCAGCTAATGTGGGTATGTGAGAAAGCTTGCCAATAGCTTCTCGTGGGTCGGTGGTTCTTTCCGGGATTTTCCCTGGTTCTTCCGCCACCAATAATACTGGCCGCCATATATAGCCTCTCACGTGCTGAAAAAAGGCATTAAAGCTCACAACAACAACTACAAAATGACACGTAACAGTGTATAATCATTGAAAAAATTATTATAGTATACATAACAGTCTACTTAGTCTTGACCAAGAAAATGGCATTGTATTCAATTCCTGAAAATTCTTTTCAGAAAAGCATAAATCCATTGTACATGTTATTGTAGTGAAAATATTTATTGTTGTTATAGTTGTGAGATTATTGTTGTTATTTTCTGGAATATGACAATGAAATGTGTGCATGAAAATTAGATGTTACTCAAGAGTTGCTCTTATTTTTGCATAGATTACTCCCAGCAAGAGAACAAAAAAATACTTAGATAAAAAGAAAAAAGGAAATGCATGCTGCACGGTGAATTTTTCTTTTCTATATCTAAGAAAGAAAAGGTGCAGTTTGGATCTTCCAATTCACCTGTTTTGAAAACACAAATAAAAAGTGAGTGATTCTTCCTTAATTTATATTGAAATATTTTCCCAGTGATAAGCTACTGTAGTTGCAATTTGAATTTTTTACATGATAATTAAGTGTTGGTATTTTTTAATCAGTATATTGTTGCATTAATTGGCATCATCCTTTTATTTGTTAGTCACAAATGTGAGCACAAAATCCACAACCAGTGAGCTGTGTTTACAATTTTAATTTTATAGTTGCCATAGATGAACTTAAAACTGCATTATGTCAGACGTTTGGAATAAATATAACTTGGATAGTTTAAACATTTAAATTCAGGCATTAATGAGTTTCGACATTTATTGAAATTCAAAGATTAGTAAGTTTTTTTTTATCATTACTCCTTCAGTATGGCTATCATAGTGGCTATTTTGAGAACTTTGTCATCACTTCTTGTGCTAAATGGATTTCTTATTAACATGTGGATTTTACTAAAAACTTAAGGTTTCTAATGAAAATGGTGCCACTCAGGCCACAACAGTGACCAATGTAATGGTCAATTCAGCATGGTGTTTTAACTAAAAGAGTTGTTGTGATGTCCAGTTGGTCATAACTAATGCTAAACTGACGACCCAATGGTCATTTGGAAATTCTTGCTCTATTCCTCAGTGGAAAGTAATTTTGAGATGGGTATTCGTCAGAAGAGTTCTTCAGATGTCTAGTTAGTCCTGAATGAAAACAATGTAAAATGACTCACATTATGACCACCATGCTGGACATATTAAAAGTGTTGCTATCTCTGCTCCTCCTAAATGTATGTTTATATCAACATAGGGTTTTCACCAGCAGAGTTATGATGACTAGCTGTTTTTAAGTGGAAATGTTGCCATTGGTATATCCAATATTGATGTTACACTGACTGTCTTGAAAATGTTGCAATCTCTCCCCCCCCCACAAGCATGGATGATTATATTTTCATCAGGATTGTACTAAAAGACCTTTCATGTTATCTTGTTACCACTCTATGGTCTTCAACAAAGTAAAATAACAGAAAAAATAATCATCAAGTTTTGTAAAATTCAACAGATCATGTATTTCCTTAAAAAGGAACTGAACAGCTTTGTGAATTAAATCCCAAATAGTCCTATAAAGTATACCACATCTCCAAAAGTGTAATGTTCGAAACTAATTCCAGTGGTGGTCCAAACAAATCCCAATCTTGCATGATTTGATATGTGAATGATCTTAAATTTGGAAATGGTCTTGCTGTTTCAAATTGATGTAACCTAGAATATGCCCTTGAATTAATTCACAATAATCCTTGAAGAGTTATATTATCCTAAAGTCAATGAAAACTTTGCAATTCCAATGGATACTGGTAAGTAAAATACATAAATCTCCTCAAATAATAATTGAACACTTCTAAAAGACCTTTTCCACAACAAATGTTAAGATAGGAATAGTAATTCTGATTGAAACAACATTACATGTATGATGTATATGCCTTCTTTCTTGAGCTATGTTGCAATAAACAATTTTTGGGAAATAGTCGGTCATCTTAGTAGAATTTCCATCAAATTTGGATTTAAAAAAAAAGAACAGATAAAGGTCATGAATGTTTACATAAATATTGGCAAGCTGTTAAGAAAAGGGCAGGTTGATCATGTTTTTCAGAGGGTAAGACCAATGTCCTGAATTCACATCCATGTTAACATGTTTACAAACAAAATTACATTATCTTAAAGTAAAAGCCCATAATAACGGACAAAATAACTATTTAATATGATCTTTACAAAATGACTTGGGGCCCCGAGTGGTCGAGAGCGCTCTCCATTATGGATCACTGCCATCTCACCTGTCTGCGGTTGTTCGAGTCTCGGATTCAGCTAATGTGGGTATGTGAGAAAGCTTGCCAATAGCTTCTCGTGGGTCGGTGGTTCTTTCCGGGATTTTCCCTGGTTCTTCCGCCACCAATAATACTGGGCGCCATATATAGCCTCTCACGTGCTGAAAAATGGCATTAAAGCTCACAACAACAACTACAAGATGATACGTAACAGTGTATAATCATTTAAAATAGTATTATAGTATACATAACGGTCTACTTACTCCTCACCAAGAAAATGGCATTGTATTCAATTCCTGAAAATTCTTTTCAGAAAAGCATAAATCCATTGTACATGTTATTGTAGTGAAAATATTTATTGTTGTTATAGTTGTGAGATTATTGTTGTTATTTTCTGGAATATGACAATGAATTGTGTGCATGAAAATTAGATGTTACTCAAGAGTTGCTCTTATTTGTGCATAGTATACTCCCAGCAAGAGAACAAAAAAATACTTAGATAAAAAGAAAAAAGGAAATGCATGCTGCACTGTGAATTTTTCTTTTCTATATCTAAGAAAGAAAAGGTGCAGTTTGGATCTTCCAATTCACCTGTTTTGAAAACAAAAAATAAAAAGTGAGTGATTCTTCCATAATGTATATTGAAATATTTTCCCAGTGATAAGCTACTGTAGTTGCAATTTGAATTTTTTACATGATAATTAAGTGTTGGTAGTTTTTAATCAGTATATTGTTGCATTAATTGGCATCATCCTTTTATTTGTTAGTCACAAATGTGAGCACAAAATCCACAACCAGTGAGCTGTGTTTACAATTTTAATTTTATAGTTGCCATAGATGAACTTAAAACTGCATTATGTCAGACGTTTGGAATAAATATAACTTGGATAGTTTAAACATTTAAATTCAGGCATTAATGAGTTTCGACATTTATTGAAATTCAAAGATTAGTAAGTTTTTTTTATCATTACTCCTTCAGTATGGCTATCATAGTGGCTATTTTGAGAACTTTGTCATCACTTCTTGTGCTAAATGGATTTCTTATTAACATGTGGATTTTACTAAAAACTTAAGGTTTCTAATGAAAATGGTGCCACTCAGGCCACAACAGTGACCAATGTAATGGTCAATTCAGCATGGTGTTTTAACTAAAAGAGTTGTTGTGATGTCCAGTTGGTCATAACTAATGCTAAACTGACGACCCAATGGTCATTTGGAAATTGTTGCTCTATTCCTCAGTGGAAAGTAATTTTGAGATGGGTATTCGTCAGAAGAGTTCTTCATATGTCTAGTTAGTCCTGAATGAAAACAATGTAAAATGATTCACATTATGACCACCATGCTGGACATATTAAAAGTGTTGCTATCTCTGCTCCTCCTAAATGTATGTTTATATCAACATAGGGTTTTCACCAGCAGAGTTATGATGACTAGCTGTTTTAAGTGGAAATGTTGCCATTGGTATATCCAATATTGATGTTACACTGACTGTCTTGAAAATGTTGCAATCTCTCCCCCCCCCACAAGCATGGATGATTATATTTTCATCAGGATTGTACTAAAAGACCTTTCATGTTATCTTGTTACCACTCTATGGTCTTCAACAAAGTAAAATAACAGATAAAATAATCATCAAGTTTTGTAAAATTCAACAGATAATGTATTTCCTTAAAAGGAACTGAACAGCTTTGTGAATTAAATCCCAAATAGTCCTATAAAGTATACCACATCTCCAAAAGTGTAATGTTCCAAACTAATTCCAGTGGTGGTCCAAACAAATTCCAATCTTGCATGATTTGATATGTGAATGATATTAAATTTGGAAATGGTCTTGCTGTTTCAAATTGATGTAACCTAGAATATGCCCTTGAATTAATTCACAATAATCCTTGAAGAGTTATATTATCCTAAAGTCAATGAAAACTTTGCAATTCCAATGGATACTGGTAAGTAAAATACATAAATCTCCTCAAATAATAATTGAACACTTCTAAAAGACCTTTTCCACAACAAATGTTAAGATAGGAATAGTAATTCTGATTGAAACAACATTACATGTATGATGTATATGCCTTCTTTCTTGAGCTCTGTTGCAATAAACAATTTTTGGGAAATAGTCGGTCATCTTAGTAGAATTTCCATCAAATTTGGATTTAAAAAAAAGAACAGATAAAGGTCATGAATGTTTACATAAATATTGGCAAGCTGTTAAGAAAAGGGCAGGTTGATCATGTTTTTCAGAGGGTAAGACCAATGTCCTGAATTCACATCCATGTTAACATGTTTACAAACAAAATTACATTATCTTAAAGTAAAAGCCCATAATAACGGACAAAATTACTATTTAATATGATCTTTACAAAATGACTTGGGGCCCCGAGTGGTCGAGAGCGCTCTCCATTATGGATCACTGCCATCTCACCTGTCTGCGCTGGTTCGAGTCTCGGATTCAGCTAATGTGGGTATGTGAGAAAGCTTGCCAATAGCTTCTCGTGGGTCGGTGGTTCTTTCCGGGATTTTCCCTGGTTCTTCCGCCACCAATAATACTGGCCGCCATATATAGCCTCTCACGTGCTGAAAAATGGCATTAAAGCTCACAACAACAACTACAAGATGATACGTAACAGTGTATAATCATTTAAAATAGTATTATAGTATACATAACGGTCTACTTACTCCTCACCAAGAAAATGGCATTGTATTCAATTCCTGAAAATTCTTTTCAGAAAAGCATAAATCCATTGTACATGTTATTGTAGTGAAAATATTTATTGTTGTTATAGTTGTGAGATTATTGTTGTTATTTTCTGGAATATGACAATGAATTGTGTGCATGAAAATTAGATGTTACTCAAGAGTTGCTCTTATTTTTGCATAGTATACTCCCAGCAAGAGAACAAAAAAATACTTAGATAAAAAGAAAAAAGGAAATGCATGCTGCACTGTGAATTTTTCTTTTCTATATCTAAGAAAGAAAAGGTGCAGTTTGGATCTTCCAATTCACCTGTTTTGAAAACACAAATAAAAAGTGAGTGATTCTTCCATAATTTATATTGAAATATTTTCCCAGTGATAAGCTACTGTAGTTGCAATTTGAATTTTTTACATGATAATTAAGTGTTGGTAGTTTTTAATCAGTATATTGTTGCATTAATTGGCATCATCCTTTTATTTGTTAGTCACAAATGTGAGCACAAAATCCACAACCAGTGAGCTGTGTTTACAATTTTAATTTTATAGTTGCCATAGATGAACTTAAAACTGCATTATGTCAGACGTTTGGAATAAATATAACTTGGATAGTTTAAACATTTAAATTCAGGCATTAATGAGTTTCGACATTTATTGAAATTCAAAGATTAGTAAGTTTTTTTTATCATTACTCCTTCAGTATGGCTATCATAGTGGCTATTTTGAGAACTTTGTCATCACTTCTTGTGCTAAATGGATTTCTTATTAACATGTGGATTTTACTAAAAACTTAAGGTTTCTAATGAAAATGGTGCCACTCAGGCCACAACAGTGACCAATGTAATGGTCAATTCAGCATGGTGTTTTAACTAAAAGAGTTGTTGTGATGTCCAGTTGGTCATAACTAATGCTAAACTGACGACCCAATGGTCATTTGGAAATTGTTGCTCTATTCCTCAGTGGAAAGTAATTTTGAGATGGGTATTCGTCAGAAGAGTTCTTCAGATGTCTAGTTAGTCCTGAATGAAAACAATGTAAAATGATTCACATTATGACCACCATGCTGGACATATTAAAAGTGTTGCTATCTCTGCTCCTCCTAAATGTATGTTTATATCAACATAGGGTTTTCACCAGCAGAGTTATGATGACTAGCTGTTTTAAGTGGAAATGTTGCCATTGGTATATCCAATATTGATGTTACACTGACTGTCTTGAAAATGTTGCAATCTCTCCCCCCCCCACAAGCATGGATGATTATATTTTCATCAGGATTGTACTAAAAGACCTTTCATGTTATCTTGTTACCACTCTATGGTCTTCAACAAAGTAAAATAACAGATAAAATAATCATCAAGTTTTGTAAAATTCAACAGATAATGTATTTCCTTAAAAGGAACTGAACAGCTTTGTGAATTAAATCCCAAATAGTCCTATAAAGTATACCACATCTCCAAAAGTGTAATGTTCCAAACTAATTCCAGTGGTGGTCCAAACAAATCCCAATCTTGCATGATTTGATATGTGAATGATCTTAAATTTGGAAATGGTCTTGCTGTTTCAAATTGATGTAACCTAGAATATGCCCTTGAATTAATTCACAATAATCCTTGAAGAGTTATATTATCCTAAAGTCAATGAAAACTTTGCAATTCCAATGGATACTGGTAAGTAAAATACATAAATCTCCTCAAATAATAATTGAACACTTCTAAAAGACCTTTTTCCACAACAAATGTTAAGATAGGAATAGTAATTCTGATTGAAACAACATTACATGTATGATGTATATGCCTTCTTTCTTGAGCTATGTTGCAATAAACAATTTTTGGGAAATAGTCGGTCATCTTAGTAGAATTTCCATCACATTTGGATTTAAAAAAATGAACAGATAAAGGTCATGAATGTTTACATAAATATAGGCAAGTTGTTAAGAAAAGGGCAGGTTGATCATGTTTTTCAGAGGGTAAGACCAATGTCCTGAATTCACATCCATGTTAACATGTTTACAAACAAAATTACATTATCTTAAAGTAAAAGCCCATAATAACGGACAAAATTACTATTTAATATGATCTTTACAAAATGACATGGGGCCCGAGTGGTCGAGAGCGCTCTCCGTTATGGATCACTGCCATCTCACCTGTCTGCGTTAGTTCGAGTCTCGGATTCAGCTAATGTGGGTATGTGAGAAAGCTTGCCAATAGCTTCTCGTGGGTCGGTGGTTCTTTCCGGGATTTTCCCTGGTTCTTCAGCCACCAATAATACTGGCCGCCATATATAGCCTCTCACGTGCTGAAAAAAGGCATTAAAGCTCACAACAACAACTACAAAATGACACGTAACAGTGTATAATCATTGAAAAAATTATTATAGTATACATAACAGTCTACTTAGTCTTGACCAAGAAAATGGCATTGTATTCAATTCCTGAAAATTCTTTTCAGAAAAGCATAAATCCATTGTACATGTTATTGTAGTGAAAATATTTATTGTTGTTATAGTTGTGAGATTATTGTTGTTATTTTCTGGAATATGACAATGAATTGTGTGCATGAAAATTAGATGTTACTCAAGAGTTGCTCTTATTTTTGCATAGTATACTCCCAGCAAGAGAACAAAAAAATACTTAGATAAAAAGAAAAAAAGGAAATGCATGCTGCACGGTGAATTTTTCTTTTCTATATCTAAGAAAGAAAAGGTGCAGTTTGGATCTTCCAATTCACCTGTTTTGAAAACACAAATAAAAAGTGAGTGATTCTTCCTTAATTTATATTGAAATATTTTCCCAGTGATAAGCTACTGTAGTTGCAATTTGAATTTTTTACATGATAATTAAGTGTTGGTATTTTTTAATCAGTATATTGTTGCATTAATTGGCATCATCCTTTTATTTGTTAGTCACAAATGTGAGCACAAAATCCACAACCAGTGAGCTGTGTTTACAATTTTAATTTTATAGTTGCCATAGATGAACTTAAAACTGCATTATGTCAGACGTTTGGAATAAATATAACTTGGATAGTTTAAACATTTAAATTCAGGCATTAATGAGTTTCGACATTTATTGAAATTCAAAGATTAGTAAGTTTTTTTTATCATTACTCCTTCAGTATGGCTATCATAGTGGCTATTTTGAGAACTTTGTCATCACTTCTTGTGCTAAATGGATTTCTTATTAACATGTGGATTTTACTAAAAACTTAAGGTTTCTAATGAAAATGGTGCCACTCAGGCCACAACAGTGACCAATGTAATGGTCAATTCAGCATGGTGTTTTAACTAAAAGAGTTGTTGTGATGTCCAGTTGGTCATAACTAATGCTAAACTGACGACCCAATGGTCATTTGGAAATTGTTGCTCTATTCCTCAGTGGAAAGTAATTTTGAGATGGGTATTCGTCAGAAGAGTTCTTCATATGTCTAGTTAGTCCTGAATGAAAACAATGTAAAATGATTCACATTATGACCACCATGCTGGACATATTAAAAGTGTTGCTATCTCTGCTCCTCCTAAATGTATGTTTATATCAACATAGGGTTTTCACCAGCAGAGTTATGATGACTAGCTGTTTTAAGTGGAAATGTTGCCATTGGTATATCCAATATTGATGTTACACTGACTGTCTTGAAAATGTTGCAATCTCTCCCCCCCCACAAGCATGGATGATTATATTTTCATCAGGATTGTACTAAAAGACCTTTCATGTTATCTTGTTACCACTCTATGGTCTTCAACAAAGTAAAATAACAGATAAAATAATCATCAAGTTTTGTAAAATTCAACAGATAATGTATTTCCTTAAAAAGGAACTGAACAGCTTTGTGAATTAAATCCCAAATAGTCCTATAAAGTATACCACATCTCCAAAAGTGTAATGTTCCAAACTAATTCCAGTGGTGGTCCAAACAAATCCCAATCTTGCATGATTTGATATGTGAATGATCTTAAATTTGGAAATGGTCTTGCTGTTTCAAATTGATGTAACCTAGAATATGCCCTTGAATTAATTCACAATAATCCTTGAAGAGTTATATTATCATAAAGTCAATGAAAACTTTGCAATTCCAATGGATACTGGTAAGTAAAATACATAAATCTCCTCAAATAATAATTGAACACTTCTAAAAGACCTTTTCCACAACAAATGTTAAGATAGGAATAGTAATTCTGACTGAAACAACATTACATGTATGATGTATATGCCTTCTTTCTTGAGGTCTGTTGCAATAAACAATTTTTGGGAAATAGTCGGTCATCTTAGTAGAATTTCCATCAAATTTGGATTTAAAAAAAAAGAACAGATAAAGGTCATGAATGTTTACATAAATATTGGCAAGCTGTTAAGAAAAGGGCAGGTTGATCATGTTTTTCAGAGGGTAAGACCAATGTCCTGAATTCACATCCATGCTAACATGTTTACAAACAAAATTACATTATCTTAAAGTAAAAGCCCATAATAACGGACAAAATTACTATTTAATATGATCTTTACAAAATGACTTGGGGCCCCGAGTGGTCGAGAGCGCTCTCCGTTATGGATCACTGCCATCTCACCTGTCTGCGTTAGTTCGAGTCTGGGATTCAGCTAATGTGGGTATGTGAGAAAGCTTGCCAATAGCTTCTCGTGGGTCGGTGGTTCTTTCCGGGATTTTCCCTGGTTCTTCCGCCACCAATAATACTGGCCGCCATATATAGCCTCTCACGTGCTGAAAAAAGGCATTAAAGCTCATAACAACAACTACAAAATGACACGTAACAGTGTATAATCATTGAAAAATTTATTATAGTATACATAACAGTCTACTTAGTCTTGACCAAGAAAATGGCATTGTATTCAATTCCTGAAAATTCTTTTCAGAAAAGCATAAATCCATTGTACATGTTATTGTAGTGAAAATATTTATTGTTGTTATAGTTGTGAGATTATTGTTGTTATTTTCTGGAATATGACAATGAATTGTGTGCATGAAAATTAGATGTTACTCAAGAGTTGCTCTTATTTTTGCATAGTATACTCCCAGCAAGAGAACAAAAAAATACTTAGATAAAAAGAAAAAAGGAAATGCATGCTGCACGGTGAATTTTTCTTTTCTATATCTAAGAAAGAAAAGGTGCAGTTTGGATCTTCCAATTCACCTGTTTTGAAAACACAAATAAAAAGTGAGTGATTCTTCCTTAATTTATATTGAAATATTTTCCCAGTGATAAGCTACTGTAGTTGCAATTTGAATTTTTTACATGATAATTCAGTGTTGGTATTTTTTAATCAGTATATTGTTGCATTAATTGGCATCATCCTTTTATTTGTTAGTCACAAATGTGAGCACACAATCCACAACCAGTGAGCTGTGTTTACAATTTTAATTTTATAGTTGCCATAGATGAACTTAAAACTGCATTATGTCAGACGTTTGGAATAAATATAACTTGGATACTTTAAACATTTAAATTCAGGCATTAATGAGTTTCGACATTTATTGAAATTCAAAGATTAGTAAGTTTTTTTTATCATTACTCCTTCAGTATGGCTATCATAGTGGCTATTTTGAGAACTTTGTCATCACTTCTTGTGCTAAATGGATTTCTTATTAACATGTGGATTTTACTAAAAACTTAAGGTTTCTAATGAAAATGGTGCCACTCAGGCCACAACAGTGACCAATGTAATGGTCAATTCAGCATGGTGTTTTAACTAAAAGAGTTGTTGTGATGTCCAGTTGGTCATAACTAATGCTAAACTGACGACCCAATGGTCATTTGGAAATTCTTGCTCTATTCCTCAGTGGAAAGTAATTTTGAGATGGGTATTCGTCAGAAGAGTTCTTCAGATGTCTAGTTAGTCCTGAATGAAAACAATGTAAAATGACTCACATTATGACCACCATGCTGGACATATTAAAAGTGTTGCTATCTCTGCTCCTCCTAAATGTATGTTTATATCAACATAGGGTTTTCACCAGCAGAGTTATGACGACTAGCTGTTTTTAAGTGGAAATGTTGCCATTGGTATATCCAATATTGATGTTACACTGACTGTCTTGAAAATGTTGCAATCTCTCCCCCCCCCACAAGCATGGATGATTATATTTTCATCAGGATTGTACTAAAAGACCTTTCATGTTATCTTGTTACCACTCTATGGTCTTCAACAAAGTAAAATAACAGAAAAAATAATCATCAAGTTTTGTAAAATTCAACAGATCATGTATTTCCTTAAAAAGGAACTGAACAGCTTTGTGAATTAAATCCCAAATAGTCCTATAAAGTATACCACATCTCCAAAAGTGTAATGTTCCAAACTAATTCCAGTGGTGGTCCAAACAAATCCCAATCTTGCATGATTTGATATGTGAATGATCTTAAATTTGGAAATGGTCTTGCTGTTTCAAATTGATGTAACCTAGAATATGCCCTTGAATTAATTCACAATAATCCTTGAAGAGTTATATTATCCTAAAGTCAATGAAAACTTTGCAATTCCAATGGATACTGGTAAGTAAAATACATAAATCTCCTCAAATAATAATTGAACACTTCTAAAAGACCTTTTCCACAACAAATGTTAAGATAGGAATAGTAATTCTGATTGAAACAACATTACATGTATGATGTATATGCCTTCTTTCTTGAGCTATGTTGCAATAAACAATTTTTGGGAAATAGTCGGTCATCTTAGTAGAATTTCCATCAAATTTGGATTTAAAAAAAAAGAACAGATAAAGGTCATGAATGTTTACATAAATATTGGCAAGCTGTTAAGAAAAGGGCAGGTTGATCATGTTTTTCAGAGGGTAAGACCAATGTCCTGAATTCACATCCATGTTAACATGTTTACAAACAAAATTACATTATCTTAAAGTAAAAGCCCATAATAACGGACAAAATTACTATTTAATATGATCTTTACAAAATGACTTGGGGCCCCGAGTGGTCGAGAGCGCTCTCCGTTATGGATCACTGCCATCTCACCTGTCTGCGTTAGTTCGAGTCTCGGATTCAGCTAATGTGGGTATGTGAGAAAGCTTGCCAATAGCTTCTCGTGGGTCGGTGGTTCTTTCCGGGATTTTCCCTGGTTCTTCCGCCACCAATAATACTGGCCGCCATATATAGCCTCTCACGTGCTGAAAAAAGGCATTAAAGCTAACAACAACAACTACAAAATGACACGTAACAGTGTATAATCATTGAAAAAATTATTATAGTATACATAACAGTCTACTTAGTCTTGACCAAGAAAATGGCATTGTATTCAATTCCTGAAAATTCTTTTCAGAAAAGCATAAATCCATTGTACATGTTATTGTAGTGAAAATATTTATTGTTGTTATAGTTGTGAGATTATTGTTGTTATTTTCTGGAATATGACAATGAAATGTGTGCATGAAAATTAGATGTTACTCAAGAGTTGCTCTTATTTTTGCCTAGATTACTCCCAGCAAGAGAACAAAAAAATACTTAGATAAAAAGAAAAAAGGAAATGCATGCTGCACGGTGAATTTTTCTTTTCTATATCTAAGAAAGAAAAGGTGCAGTTTGGATCTTCCAATTCACCTGTTTTGAAAACACAAATAAAAAGTGAGTGATTCTTCCTTAATTTATATTGAAATATTTTCCCAGTGATAAGCTACTGTAGTTGCAATTTGAATTTTTTACATGATAATTAAGTGTTGGTATTTTTTAATCAGTATATTGTTGCATTAATTGGCATCATCCTTTTATTTGTTAGTCACAAATGTGAGCACAAAATCCACAACCAGTGAGCTGTGTTTACAATTTTAATTTTATAGTTGCCATAGATGAACTTAAAACTGCATTATGTCAGACGTTTGGAATAAATATAACTTGGATAGTTTAAACATTTAAATTCAGGCATTAATGAGTTTCGACATTTATTGAAATTCAAAGATTAGTAAGTTTTTTTTATCATTACTCCTTCAGTATGGCTATCATAGTGGCTATTTTGAGAACTTTGTCATCACTTCTTGTGCTAAATGGATTTCTTATTAACATGTGGATTTTACTAAAAACTTAAGGTTTCTAATGAAAATGGTGCCACTCAGGCCACAACAGTGACCAATGTAATGGTCAATTCAGCATGGTGTTTTAACTAAAAGAGTTGTTGTGATGTCCAGTTGGTCATAACTAATGCTAAACTGACGACCCAATGGTCATTTGGAAATTCTTGCTCTATTCCTCAGTGGAAAGTAATTTTGAGATGGGTATTCGTCAGAAGAGTTCTTCAGATGTCTAGTTAGTCCTGAATGAAAACAATGTAAAATGACTCACATTATGACCACCATGCTGGACATATTAAAAGTGTTGCTATCTCTGCTCCTCCTAAATGTATGTTTATATCAACATAGGGTTTTCACCAGCAGAGTTATGATGACTAGCTGTTTTTAAGTGGAAATGTTGCCATTGGTATATCCAATATTGATGTTACACTGACTGTCTTGAAAATGTTGCAATCTCTCCCCCCCCCACAAGCATGGATGATTATATTTTCATCAGGATTGTACTAAAAGACCTTTCATGTTATCTTGTTACCACTCTATGGTCTTCAACAAAGTAAAATAACAGAAAAAATAATCATCAATTTTTGTAAAATTCAACAGATCATGTATTTCCTTAAAAAGGAACTGAACAGCTTTGTGAATTAAATCCCAAATAGTCCTATAAAGTATACCACATCTCCAAAAGTGTAATGTTCCAAACTAATTCCAGTGGTGGTCCAAACAAATCCCAATCTTGCATGATTTGATATGTGAATGATCTTAAATTTGGAAATGGTCTTGCTGTTTCAAATTGATGTAACCTAGAATATGCCCTTGAATTAATTCACAATAATCCTTGAAGAGTTATATTATCCTAAAGTCAATGAAAACTTTGCAATTCCAATGGATACTGGTAAGTAAAATACATAAATCTCCTCAAATAATAATTGAACACTTCTAAAAGACCTTTTCCACAACAAATGTTAAGATAGGAATAGTAATTCTGATTGAAACAACATTACATGTATGATGTATATGCCTTCTTTCTTGAGCTATGTTGCAATAAACAATTTTTGGGAAATAGTCGGTCATCTTAGTAGAATTTCCATCAAATTTGGATTTAAAAAAAAAGAACAGATAAAGGTCATGAATGTTTACATAAATATTGGCAAGCTGTTAAGAAAAGGGCAGGTTGATCATGTTTTTCAGAGGGTAAGACCAATGTCCTGAATTCACATCCATGTTAACATGTTTACAAACAAAATTACATTATCTTAAAGTAAAAGCCCATAATAACGGACAAAATTACTATTTAATATGATCTTTACAAAATGACTTGGGGCCCCGAGTGGTCGAGAGCGCTCTCCGTTATGGATCACTGCCATCTCACCTGTCTGCGTTAGTTCGAGTCTCGGATTCAGCTAATGTGGGTATGTGAGAAAGCTTGCCAATAGCTTCTCGTGGGTCGGTGGTTCTTTCCGGGATTTTCCCTGGTTCTTCAGCCACCAATAATACTGGCCGCCATATATAGCCTCTCACGTGCTGAAAAAAGGCATTAAAGCTCACAACAACAACTACAAAATGACACGTAACAGTGTATAATCATTGAAAAAATTATTATAGTATACATAACAGTCTACTTAGTCTTGACCAAGAAAATGGCATTGTATTCAATTCCTGAAAATTCTTTTCAGAAAAGCATAAATCCATTGTACATGTTATTGTAGTGAAAATATTTATTGTTGTTATAGTTGTGAGATTATTGTTGTTATTTTCTGGAATATGACAATGAATTGTGTGCATGAAAATTAGATGTTACTCAAGAGTTGCTCTTATTTTTGCCTAGATTACTCCCAGCAAGAGAACAAAAAAATACTTAGATAAAAAGAAAAAAGGAAATGCATGCTGCACGGTGAATTTTTCTTTTCTATATCTAAGAAAGAAAAGGTGCAGGTTGGATCTTCCAATTCAGCTGTTTTGAAAACACAAATAAAAAGTGAGTGATTCTTCCTTAATTTATATTGAAATATTTTCCCAGTGATAAGCTACTGTAGTTGCAATTTGAATTTTTTACATGATAATTAAGTGTTGGTATTTTTTAATCAGTATATTGTTGCATTAATTGGCATCATCCTTTTATTTGTTAGTCACAAATGTGAGCACAAAATCCACAACCAGTGAGCTGTGTTTACAATTTTAATTTTATAGTTGCCATAGATGAACTTAAAACTGCATTATGTCAGACGTTTGGAATAAATATAACTTGGATAGTTTAAACATTTAAATTCAGGCATTAATGAGTTTCGACATTTATTGAAATTCAAAGATTAGTAAGTTTTTTTTATCATTACTCCTTCAGTATGGCTATCATAGTGGCTATTTTGAGAACTTTGTCATCACTTCTTGTGCTAAATGGATTTCTTATTAACATGTGGATTTTACTAAAAACTTAAGGTTTCTAATGAAAATGGTGCCACTCAGGCCACAACAGTGACCAATGTAATGGTCAATTCAGCATGGTGTTTTAACTAAAAGAGTTGTTGTGATGTCCAGTTGGTCATAACTAATGCTAAACTGACGACCCAATGGTCATTTGGAAATTCTTGCTCTATTCCTCAGTGGAAAGTAATTTTGAGATGGGTATTCGTCAGAAGAGTTCTTCAGATGTCTAGTTAGTCCTGAATGAAAACAATGTAAAATGACTCACATTATGACCACCATGCTGGACATATTAAAAGTGTTGCTATCTCTGCTCCTCCTAAATGTATGTTTATATCAACATAGGGTTTTCACCAGCAGAGTTATGATGACTAGCTGTTTTTAAGTGGAAATGTTGCCATTGGTATATCCAATATTGATGTTACACTGACTGTCTTGAAAATGTTGCAATCTCTCCCCCCCCCACAAGCATGGATGATTATATTTTCATCAGGATTGTACTAAAAGACCTTTCATGTTATCTTGTTACCACTCTATGGTCTTCAACAAAGTAAAATAACAGAAAAAATAATCATCAATTTTTGTAAAATTCAACAGATCATGTATTTCCTTAAAAAGGAACTGAACAGCTTTGTGAATTAAATCCCAAATAGTCCTATAAAGTATACCACATCTCCAAAAGTGTAATGTTCCAAACTAATTCCAGTGGTGGTCCAAACAAATCCCAATCTTGCATGATTTGATATGTGAATGATCTTAAATTTGGAAATGGTCTTGCTGTTTCAAATTGATGTAACCTAGAATATGCCCTTGAATTAATTCACAATAATCCTTGAAGAGTTATATTATCCTAAAGTCAATGAAAACTTTGCAATTCCAATGGATACTGGTAAGTAAAATACATAAATCTCCTCAAATAATAATTGAACACTTCTAAAAGACCTTTTCCACAACAAATGTTAAGATAGGAATAGTAATTCTGATTGAAACAACATTACATGTATGATGTATATGCCTTCTTTCTTGAGCTATGTTGCAATAAACAATTTTTGGGAAATAGTCGGTCATCTTAGTAGAATTTCCATCAAATTTGGATTTAAAAAAAAAGAACAGATAAAGGTCATGAATGTTTACATAAATATTGGCAAGCTGTTAAGAAAAGGGCAGGTTGATCATGTTTTTCAGAGGGTAAGACCAATGTCCTGAATTCACATCCATGCTAACATGTTTACAAACAAAATTACATTATCTTAAAGTAAAAGCCCATAATAACGGACAAAATTACTATTTAATATGATCTTTACAAAATGACTTGGGGCCCCGAGTGGTCGAGAGCGCTCTCCGTTATGGATCACTGCCATCTCACCTGTCTGCGTTAGTTCGAGTCTCGGATTCAGCTAATGTGGGTATGTGAGAAAGCTTGCCAATAGCTTCTCGTGGGTCGGTGGTTCTTTCCGGGATTTTCCCTGGTTCTTCAGCCACCAATAATACTGGCCGCCATATATAGCCTCTCACGTGCTGAAAAAAGGCATTAAAGCTCACAACAACAACTACAAAATGACACGTAACAGTGTATAATCATTGAAAAAATTATTATAGTATACATAACAGTCTACTTAGTCTTGACCAAGAAAATGGCATTGTATTCAATTCCTGAAAATTCTTTTCAGAAAAGCATAAATCCATTGTACATGTTATTGTAGTGAAAATATTTATTGTTGTTATAGTTGTGAGATTATTGTTGTTATTTTCTGGAATATGACAATGAATTGTGTGCATGAAAATTAGATGTTACTCAAGAGTTGCTCTTATTTTTGCATAGTATACTCCCAGCAAGAGAACAAAAAAATACTTAGATAAAAAGAAAAAAAGGAAATGCATGCTGCACGGTGAATTTTTATTTTCTATATCTAAGAAAGAAAAGGTGCAGTTTGGATCTTCCAATTCACCTGTTTTGAAAACACAAATAAAAAGTGAGTGATTCTTCCTTAATTTATATTGAAATATTTTCCCAGTGATAAGCTACTGTAGTTGCAATTTGAATTTTTTACATGATAATTAAGTGTTGGTATTTTTTAATCAGTATATTGTTGCATTAATTGGCATCATCCTTTTATTTGTTAGTCACAAATGTGAGCACAAAATCCACAACCAGTGGGCTGTGTTTACAATTTTAATTTTATAGTTGCCATAGATGAACTTAAAACTGCATTATGTCAGACGTTTGGAATAAATATAACTTGGATAGTTTAAACATTTAAATTCAGGCATTAATGAGTTTCGACATTTATTGAAATTCAAAGATTAGTAAGTTTTTTTATCATTACTCCTTCAGTATGGCTATCATAGTGGCTATTTTGAGAACTTTGTCATCACTTCTTGTGCTAAATGGATTTCTTATTAACAAGTGGATTTTACTAAAAACTTAAGGTTTCTAATGAAAATGGTGCCACTCAGGCCACAACAGTGACCAATGTAATGGTCAATTCAGCATGGTGTTTTAACTAAAAGAGTTGTTGTGATGTCCAGTTGGTCATAACTAATGCTAAACTGACGACCCAATGGTCATTTGGAAATTCTTGCTCTATTCCTCAGTGGAAAGTAATTTTGAGATGGGTATTCGTCAGAAGAGTTCTTCAGATGTCTAGTTAGTCCTGAATGAAAACAATGTAAAATGACTCACATTATGACCACCATGCTGGACATATTAAAAGTGTTGCTATCTCTGCTCCTCCTAAATGTATGTTTATATCAACATAGGGTTTTCACCAGCAGAGTTATGATGACTAGCTGTTTTTAAGTGGAAATGTTGCCATTGGTATATCCAATATTGATGTTACACTGACTGTCTTGAAAATGTTGCAATCTCTCCCCCCCACAAGCATGGATGATTATATTTTCATCAGGATTGTACTAAAAGACCTTTCATGTTATCTTGTTACCACTCTATGGTCTTCAACAAAGTAAAATAACAGATAAAATAATCATCAAGTTTTGTAAAATTCAACAGATAATGTATTTCCTTAAAAAGGAACTGAACAGCTTTGTGAATTAAATCCCAAATAGTCCTATAAAGTATACCACATCTCCAAAAGTGTAATGTTCCAAACTAATTCCAGTGGTGGTCCAAACAAATCCCAATCTTGCATGATTTGATATGTGAATGATCTTAAATTTGGAAATGGTCTTGCTGTTTCAAATTGATGTAACCTAGAATATGCCCTTGAATTAATTCACAATAATCCTTGAAGAGTTATATTATCCTAAAGTCAATGAAAACTTTGCAATTCCAATGGATACTGGTAAGTAAAATACATAAATCTCCTCAAATAATAATTGAACACTTCTAAAAGACCTTTTCCACAACAAATGTTAAGATAGGAATAGTAATTCTGATTGAAACAACATTACATGTATGATGTATATGCCTTCTTTCTTGAGCTATGTTGCAATAAACAATTTTTGGGAAATAGTCGGTCATCTTAGTAGAATTTCCATCAAATTTGGATTTAAAAAAAAAGAACAGATAAAGGTCATGAATGTTTACATAAATATTGGCAAGCTGTTAAGAAAAGGGCAGGTTGATCATGTTTTTCAGAGGGTAAGACCAATGTCCTGAATTCACATCCATGCTAACATGTTTACAAACAAAATTACATTATCTTAAAGTAAAAGCCCATAATAACGGACAAAATTACTATTTAATATGATCTTTACAAAATGACTTGGGGCCCCGAGTGGTCGAGAGCGCTCTCCGTTATGGATCACTGCCATCTCACCTGTCTGCGCTGGTTCGAGTCTCGGATTCAGCTAATGTGGGTATGTGAGAAAGCTTGCCAATAGCTTCTCGTGGGTCGGTGGTTCTTTCCGGGATTTTCCCTGGTTCTTCCGCCACCAATAATACTGGCCGCCATATATAGCCTCTCACGTGCTGAAAAAAGGCATTAAAGCTCCCAACAACAACTACAAAATGACACGTAACAGTGTATAATCATTGAAAAAATTATTATAGTATACATAACAGTCTACTTAGTCTTGACCAAGAAAATGGCATTGTATTCAATTCCTGAAAATTCTTTTCAGAAAAGCATAAATCCATTGTACATGTTATTGTAGTGAAAATATTTATTGTTGTTATAGTTGTGAGATTATTGTTGTTATTTTCTGGAATATGACAATGAAATGTGTGCATGAAAATTAGATGTTACTCAAGAGTTGCTCTTATTTTTGCATAGATTACTCCCAGCAAGAGAACAAAAAAATACTTAGATAAAAAGAAAAAAGGAAATGCATGCTGCACGGTGAATTTTTCTTTTCTATATCTAAGAAAGAAAAGGTGCAGTTTGGATCTTCCAATTCACCTGTTTTGAAAACACAAATAAAAAGTGAGTGATTCTTCCTTAATTTATATTGAAATATTTTCCCAGTGATAAGCTACTGTAGTTGCAATTTGAATTTTTTACATGATAATTAAGTGTTGGTATTTTTTAATCAGTATATTGTTGCATTAATTGGCATCATCCTTTTATTTGTTAGTCACAAATGTGAGCACAAAATCCACAACCAGTGAGCTGTGTTTACAATTTTAATTTTATAGTTGCCATAGATGAACTTAAAACTGCATTATGTCAGACGTTTGGAATAAATATAACTTGGATAGTTTAAACATTTAAATTCAGGCATTAATGAGTTTCGACATTTATTGAAATTCAAAGATTAGTAAGTTTTTTTTTATCATTACTCCTTCAGTATGGCTATCATAGTGGCTATTTTGAGAACTTTGTCATCACTTCTTGTGCTAAATGGATTTCTTATTAACATGTGGATTTTACTAAAAACTTAAGGTTTCTAATGAAAATGGTGCCACTCAGGCCACAACAGTGACCAATGTAATGGTCAATTCAGCATGGTGTTTTAACTAAAAGAGTTGTTGTGATGTCCAGTTGGTCATAACTAATGCTAAACTGACGACCCAATGGTCATTTGGAAATTCTTGCTCTATTCCTCAGTGGAAAGTAATTTTGAGATGGGTATTCGTCAGAAGAGTTCTTCAGATGTCTAGTTAGTCCTGAATGAAAACAATGTAAAATGACTCACATTATGACCACCATGCTGGACATATTAAAAGTGTTGCTATCTCTGCTCCTCCTAAATGTATGTTTATATCAACATAGGGTTTTCACCAGCAGAGTTATGATGACTAGCTGTTTTTAAGTGGAAATGTTGCCATTGGTATATCCAATATTGATGTTACACTGACTGTCTTGAAAATGTTGCAATCTCTCCCCCCCCCACAAGCATGGATGATTATATTTTCATCAGGATTGTACTAAAAGACCTTTCATGTTATCTTGTTACCACTCTATGGTCTTCAACAAAGTAAAATAACAGAAAAAATAATCATCAAGTTTTGTAAAATTCAACAGATCATGTATTTCCTTAAAAAGGAACTGAACAGCTTTGTGAATTAAATCCCAAATAGTCCTATAAAGTATACCACATCTCCAAAAGTGTAATGTTCCAAACTAATTCCAGTGGTGGTCCAAACAAATCCCAATCTTGCATGATTTGATATGTGAATGATCTTAAATTTGGAAATGGTCTTGCTGTTTCAAATTGATGTAACCTAGAATATGCCCTTGAATTAATTCACAATAATCCTTGAAGAGTTATATTATCCTAAAGTCAATGAAAACTTTGCAATTCCAATGGATACTGGTAAGTAAAATACATAAATCTCCTCAAATAATAATTGAACACTTCTAAAAGACCTTTTCCACAACAAATGTTAAGATAGGAATAGTAATTCTGATTGAAACAACATTACATGTATGATGTATATGCCTTCTTTCTTGAGCTATGTTGCAATAAACAATTTTTGGGAAATAGTCGGTCATCTTAGTAGAATTTCCATCAAATTTGGATTTAAAAAAAAAGAACAGATAAAGGTCATGAATGTTTACATAAATATTGGCAAGCTGTTAAGAAAAGGGCAGGTTGATCATGTTTTTCAGAGGGTAAGACCAATGTCCTGAATTCACATCCATGTTAACATGTTTACAAACAAAATTACATTATCTTAAAGTAAAAGCCCATAATAACGGACAAAATAACTATTTAATATGATCTTTACAAAATGACTTGGGGCCCCGAGTGGTCGAGAGCGCTCTCCATTATGGATCACTGCCATCTCACCTGTCTGCGGTTGTTCGAGTCTCGGATTCAGCTAATGTGGGTATGTGAGAAAGCTTGCCAATAGCTTCTCGTGGGTCGGTGGTTCTTTCCGGGATTTTCCCTGGTTCTTCCGCCACCAATAATACTGGGCGCCATATATAGCCTCTCACGTGCTGAAAAATGGCATTAAAGCTCACAACAACAACTACAAGATGATACGTAACAGTGTATAATCATTTAAAATAGTATTATAGTATACATAACGGTCTACTTACTCCTCACCAAGAAAATGGCATTGTATTCAATTCCTGAAAATTCTTTTCAGAAAAGCATAAATCCATTGTACATGTTATTGTAGTGAAAATATTTATTGTTGTTATAGTTGTGAGATTATTGTTGTTATTTTCTGGAATATGACAATGAATTGTGTGCATGAAAATTAGATGTTACTCAAGAGTTGCTCTTATTTTTGCATAGTATACTCCCAGCAAGAGAACAAAAAAATACTTAGATAAAAAGAAAAAAGGAAATGCATGCTGCACTGTGAATTTTTCTTTTCTATATCTAAGAAAGAAAAGGTGCAGTTTGGATCTTCCAATTCACCTGTTTTGAAAACAAAAAATAAAAAGTGAGTGATTCTTCCATAATTTATATTGAAATATTTTCCCAGTGATAAGCTACTGTAGTTGCAATTTGAATTTTTTACATGATAATTAAGTGTTGGTAGTTTTTAATCAGTATATTGTTGCATTAATTGGCATCATCCTTTTATTTGTTAGTCACAAATGTGAGCACAAAATCCACAACCAGTGAGCTGTGTTTACAATTTTAATTTTATAGTTGCCATAGATGAACTTAAAACTGCATTATGTCAGACGTTTGGAATAAATATAACTTGGATAGTTTAAACATTTAAATTCAGGCATTAATGAGTTTCGACATTTATTGAAATTCAAAGATTAGTAAGTTTTTTTTATCATTACTCCTTCAGTATGGCTATCATAGTGGCTATTTTGAGAACTTTGTCATCACTTCTTGTGCTAAATGGATTTCTTATTAACATGTGGATTTTACTAAAAACTTAAGGTTTCTAATGAAAATGGTGCCACTCAGGCCACAACAGTGACCAATGTAATGGTCAATTCAGCATGGTGTTTTAACTAAAAGAGTTGTTGTGATGTCCAGTTGGTCATAACTAATGCTAAACTGACGACCCAATGGTCATTTGGAAATTGTTGCTCTATTCCTCAGTGGAAAGTAATTTTGAGATGGGTATTCGTCAGAAGAGTTCTTCATATGTCTAGTTAGTCCTGAATGAAAACAATGTAAAATGATTCACATTATGACCACCATGCTGGACATATTAAAAGTGTTGCTATCTCTGCTCCTCCTAAATGTATGTTTATATCAACATAGGGTTTTCACCAGCAGAGTTATGATGACTAGCTGTTTTAAGTGGAAATGTTGCCATTGGTATATCCAATATTGATGTTACACTGACTGTCTTGAAAATGTTGCAATCTCTCCCCCCCCCCCCACAAGCATGGATGATTATATTTTCATCAGGATTGTACTAAAAGACCTTTCATGTTATCTTGTTACCACTCTATGGTCTTCAACAAAGTAAAATAACAGATAAAATAATCATCAAGTTTTGTAAAATTCAACAGATAATGTATTTCCTTAAAAGGAACTGAACAGCTTTGTGAATTAAATCCCAAATAGTCCTATAAAGTATACCACATCTCCAAAAGTGTAATGTTCCAAACTAATTCCAGTGGTGGTCCAAACAAATTCCAATCTTGCATGATTTGATATGTGAATGATATTAAATTTGGAAATGGTCTTGCTGTTTCAAATTGATGTAACCTAGAATATGCCCTTGAATTAATTCACAATAATCCTTGAAGAGTTATATTATCCTAAAGTCAATGAAAACTTTGCAATTCCAATGGATACTGGTAAGTAAAATACATAAATCTCCTCAAATAATAATTGAACACTTCTAAAAGACCTTTTCCACAACAAATGTTAAGATAGGAATAGTAATTCTGATTGAAACAACATTACATGTATGATGTATATGCCTTCTTTCTTGAGCTCTGTTGCAATAAACAATTTTTGGGAAATAGTCGGTCATCTTAGTAGAATTTCCATCAAATTTGGATTTAAAAAAAAGAACAGATAAAGGTCATGAATGTTTACATAAATATTGGCAAGCTGTTAAGAAAAGGGCAGGTTGATCATGTTTTTCAGAGGGTAAGACCAATGTCCTGAATTCACATCCATGTTAACATGTTTACAAACAAAATTACATTATCTTAAAGTAAAAGCCCATAATAACGGACAAAATTACTATTTAATATGATCTTTACAAAATGACTTGGGGCCCCGAGTGGTCGAGAGCGCTCTCCATTATGGATCACTGCCATCTCACCTGTCTGCGCTGGTTCGAGTCTCGGATTCAGCTAATGTGGGTATGTGAGAAAGCTTGCCAATAGCTTCTCGTGGGTCGGTGGTTCTTTCCGGGATTTTCCCTGGTTCTTCCGCCACCAATAATACTGGCCGCCATATATAGCCTCTCACGTGCTGAAAAATGGCATTAAAGCTCACAACAACAACTACAAGATGATACGTAACAGTGTATAATCATTTAAAATAGTATTATAGTATACATAACGGTCTACTTACTCCTCACCAAGAAAATGGCATTGTATTCAATTCCTGAAAATTCTTTTCAGAAAAGCATAAATCCATTGTACATGTTATTGTAGTGAAAATATTTATTGTTGTTATAGTTGTGAGATTATTGTTGTTATTTTCTGGAATATGACAATGAATTGTGTGCATGAAAATTAGATGTTACTCAAGAGTTGCTCTTATTTTTGCATAGTATACTCCCAGCAAGAGAACAAAAAAATACTTAGATAAAATGAAAAAAGGAAATGCATGCTGCACTGTGAATTTTTCTTTTCTATATCTAAGAAAGAAAAGGTGCAGTTTGGATCTTCCAATTCACCTGTTTTGAAAACACAAATAAAAAGTGAGTGATTCTTCCATAATTTATATTGAAATATTTTCCCAGTGATAAGCTACTGTAGTTGCAATTTGAATTTTTTACATGATAATTAAGTGTTGGTAGTTTTTAATCAGTATATTGTTGCATTAATTGGCATCATCCTTTTATTTGTTAGTCACAAATGTGAGCACAAAATCCACAACCAGTGAGCTGTGTTTACAATTTTAATTTTATAGTTGCCATAGATGAACTTAAAACTGCATTATGTCAGACGTTTGGAATAAATATAACTTGGATAGTTTAAACATTTAAATTCAGGCATTAATGAGTTTCGACATTTATTGAAATTCAAAGATTAGTAAGTTTTTTTTATCATTACTCCTTCAGTATGGCTATCATAGTGGCTATTTTGAGAACTTTGTCATCACTTCTTGTGCTAAATGGATTTCTTATTAACATGTGGATTTTACTAAAAACTTAAGGTTTCTAATGAAAATGGTGCCACTCAGGCCACAACAGTGACCAATGTAATGGTCAATTCAGCATGGTGTTTTAACTAAAAGAGTTGTTGTGATGTCCAGTTGGTCATAACTAATGCTAAACTGACGACCCAATGGTCATTTGGAAATTGTTGCTCTATTCCTCAGTGGAAAGTAATTTTGAGATGGGTATTCGTCAGAAGAGTTCTTCAGATGTCTAGTTAGTCCTGAATGAAAACAATGTAAAATGATTCACATTATGACCACCATGCTGGACATATTAAAAGTGTTGCTATCTCTGCTCCTCCTAAATGTATGTTTATATCAACATAGGGTTTTCACCAGCAGAGTTATGATGACTAGCTGTTTTAAGTGGAAATGTTGCCATTGGTATATCCAATATTGATGTTACACTGACTGTCTTGAAAATGTTGCAATCTCTCCCCCCCCACAAGCATGGATGATTATATTTTCATCAGGATTGTACTAAAAGACCTTTCATGTTATCTTGTTACCACTCTATGGTCTTCAACAAAGTAAAATAACAGATAAAATAATCATAAAGTTTTGTAAAATTCAACAGATAATGTATTTCCTTAAAAGGAACTGAACAGCTTTGTGAATTAAATCCCAAATAGTCCTATAAAGTATACCACATCTCCAAAAGTGTAATGTTCCAAACTAATTCCAGTGGTGGTCCAAACAAATCCCAATCTTGCATGATTTGATATGTGAATGATCTTAAATTTGGAAATGGTCTTGCTGTTTCAAATTGATGTAACCTAGAATATGCCCTTGAATTAATTCACAATAATCCTTGAAGAGTTATATTATCCTAAAGTCAATGAAAACTTTGCAATTCCAATGGATACTGGTAAGTAAAATACATAAATCTCCTCAAATAATAATTGAACACTTCTAAAAGACCTTTTTCCACAACAAATGTTAAGATAGGAATAGTAATTCTGATTGAAACAACATTACATGTATGATGTATATGCCTTCTTTCTTGAGCTATGTTGCAATAAACAATTTTTGGGAAATAGTCGGTCATCTTAGTAGAATTTCCATCACATTTGGATTTAAAAAAATGAACAGATAAAGGTCATGAATGTTTACATAAATATAGGCAAGTTGTTAAGAAAAGGGCAGGTTGATCATGTTTTTCAGAGGGTAAGACCAATGTCCTGAATTCACATCCATGTTAACATGTTTACAAACAAAATTACATTATCTTAAAGTAAAAGCCCATAATAACGGACAAAATTACTATTTAATATGATCTTTACAAAATGACATGGGGCCCGAGTGGTCGAGAGCGCTCTCCGTTATGGATCACTGCCATCTCACCTGTCTGCGTTAGTTCGAGTCTCGGATTCAGCTAATGTGGGTATGTGAGAAAGCTTGCCAATAGCTTCTCGTGGGTCGGTGGTTCTTTCCGGGATTTTCCCTGGTTCTTCAGCCACCAATAATACTGGCCGCCATATATAGCCTCTCACGTGCTGAAAAAAGGCATTAAAGCTCACAACAACAACTACAAAATGACACGTAACAGTGTATAATCATTGAAAAAATTATTATAGTATACATAACAGTCTACTTAGTCTTGACCAAGAAAATGGCATTGTATTCAATTCCTGAAAATTCTTTTCAGAAAAGCATAAATCCATTGTACATGTTATTGTAGTGAAAATATTTATTGTTGTTATAGTTGTGAGATTATTGTTGTTATTTTCTGGAATATGACAATGAATTGTGTGCATGAAAATTAGATGTTACTCAAGAGTTGCTCTTATTTTTGCATAGTATACTCCCAGCAAGAGAACAAAAAAATACTTAGATAAAAAGAAAAAAAGGAAATGCATGCTGCACGGTGAATTTTTCTTTTCTATATCTAAGAAAGAAAAGGTGCAGTTTGGATCTTCCAATTCACCTGTTTTGAAAACACAAATAAAAAGTGAGTGATTCTTCCTTAATTTATATTGAAATATTTTCCCAGTGATAAGCTACTGTAGTTGCAATTTGAATTTTTTACATGATAATTAAGTGTTGGTATTTTTTAATCAGTATATTGTTGCATTAATTGGCATCATCCTTTTATTTGTTAGTCACAAATGTGAGCACAAAATCCACAACCAGTGAGCTGTGTTTACAATTTTAATTTTATAGTTGCCATAGATGAACTTAAAACTGCATTATGTCAGACGTTTGGAATAAATATAACTTGGATAGTTTAAACATTTAAATTCAGGCATTAATGAGTTTCGACATTTATTGAAATTCAAAGATTAGTAAGTTTTTTTTATCATTACTCCTTCAGTATGGCTATCATAGTGGCTATTTTGAGAACTTTGTCATCACTTCTTGTGCTAAATGGATTTCTTATTAACATGTGGATTTTACTAAAAACTTAAGGTTTCTAATGAAAATGGTGCCACTCAGGCCACAACAGTGACCAATGTAATGGTCAATTCAGCATGGTGTTTTAACTAAAAGAGTTGTTGTGATGTCCAGTTGGTCATAACTAATGCTAAACTGACGACCCAATGGTCATTTGGAAATTGTTGCTCTATTCCTCAGTGGAAAGTAATTTTGAGATGGGTATTCGTCAGAAGAGTTCTTCATATGTCTAGTTAGTCCTGAATGAAAACAATGTAAAATGATTCACATTATGACCACCATGCTGGACATATTAAAAGTGTTGCTATCTCTGCTCCTCCTAAATGTATGTTTATATCAACATAGGGTTTTCACCAGCAGAGTTATGATGACTAGCTGTTTTAAGTGGAAATGTTGCCATTGGTATATCCAATATTGATGTTACACTGACTGTCTTGAAAATGTTGCAATCTCTCCCCCCCCACAAGCATGGATGATTATATTTTCATCAGGATTGTACTAAAAGACCTTTCATGTTATCTTGTTACCACTCTATGGTCTTCAACAAAGTAAAATAACAGATAAAATAATCATCAAGTTTTGTAAAATTCAACAGATAATGTATTTCCTTAAAAAGGAACTGAACAGCTTTGTGAATTAAATCCCAAATAGTCCTATAAAGTATACCACATCTCCAAAAGTGTAATGTTCCAAACTAATTCCAGTGGTGGTCCAAACAAATCCCAATCTTGCATGATTTGATATGTGAATGATCTTAAATTTGGAAATGGTCTTGCTGTTTCAAATTGATGTAACCTAGAATATGCCCTTGAATTAATTCACAATAATCCTTGAAGAGTTATATTATCCTAAAGTCAATGAAAACTTTGCAATTCCAATGGATACTGGTAAGTAAAATACATAAATCTCCTCAAATAATAATTGAACACTTCTAAAAGACCTTTTCCACAACAAATGTTAAGATAGGAATAGTAATTCTGACTGAAACAACATTACATGTATGATGTATATGCCTTCTTTCTTGAGGTCTGTTGCAATAAACAATTTTTGGGAAATAGTCGGTCATCTTAGTAGAATTTCCATCAAATTTGGATTTAAAAAAAAAGAACAGATAAAGGTCATGAATGTTTACATAAATATTGGCAAGCTGTTAAGAAAAGGGCAGGTTGATCATGTTTTTCAGAGGGTAAGACCAATGTCCTGAATTCACATCCATGCTAACATGTTTACAAACAAAATTACATTATCTTAAAGTAAAAGCCCATAATAACGGACAAAATTACTATTTAATATGATCTTTACAAAATGACTTGGGGCCCCGAGTGGTCGAGAGCGCTCTCCGTTATGGATCACTGCCATCTCACCTGTCTGCGTTAGTTCGAGTCTGGGATTCAGCTAATGTGGGTATGTGAGAAAGCTTGCCAATAGCTTCTCGTGGGTCGGTGGTTCTTTCCGGGATTTTCCCTGGTTCTTCCGCCACCAATAATACTGGCCGCCATATATAGCCTCTCACGTGCTGAAAAAAGGCATTAAAGCTCATAACAACAACTACAAAATGACACGTAACAGTGTATAATCATTGAAAAATTTATTATAGTATACATAACAGTCTACTTAGTCTTGACCAAGAAAATGGCATTGTATTCAATTCCTGAAAATTCTTTTCAGAAAAGCATAAATCCATTGTACATGTTATTGTAGTGAAAATATTTATTGTTGTTATAGTTGTGAGATTATTGTTGTTATTTTCTGGAATATGACAATGAATTGTGTGCATGAAAATTAGATGTTACTCAAGAGTTGCTCTTATTTTTGCATAGTATACTCCCAGCAAGAGAACAAAAAAATACTTAGATAAAAAGAAAAAAGGAAATGCATGCTGCACGGTGAATTTTTCTTTTCTATATCTAAGAAAGAAAAGGTGCAGTTTGGATCTTCCAATTCACCTGTTTTGAAAACACAAATAAAAAGTGAGTGATTCTTCCTTAATTTATATTGAAATATTTTCCCAGTGATAAGCTACTGTAGTTGCAATTTGAATTTTTTACATGATAATTCAGTGTTGGTATTTTTTAATCAGTATATTGTTGCATTAATTGGCATCATCCTTTTATTTGTTAGTCACAAATGTGAGCACACAATCCACAACCAGTGAGCTGTGTTTACAATTTTAATTTTATAGTTGCCATAGATGAACTTAAAACTGCATTATGTCAGACGTTTGGAATAAATATAACTTGGATACTTTAAACATTTAAATTCAGGCATTAATGAGTTTCGACATTTATTGAAATTCAAAGATTAGTAAGTTTTTTTTATCATTACTCCTTCAGTATGGCTATCATAGTGGCTATTTTGAGAACTTTGTCATCACTTCTTGTGCTAAATGGATTTCTTATTAACATGTGGATTTTACTAAAAACTTAAGGTTTCTAATGAAAATGGTGCCACTCAGGCCACAACAGTGACCAATGTAATGGTCAATTCAGCATGGTGTTTTAACTAAAAGAGTTGTTGTGATGTCCAGTTGGTCATAACTAATGCTAAACTGACGACCCAATGGTCATTTGGAAATTCTTGCTCTATTCCTCAGTGGAAAGTAATTTTGAGATGGGTATTCGTCAGAAGAGTTCTTCAGATGTCTAGTTAGTCCTGAATGAAAACAATGTAAAATGACTCACATTATGACCACCATGCTGGACATATTAAAAGTGTTGCTATCTCTGCTCCTCCTAAATGTATGTTTATATCAACATAGGGTTTTCACCAGCAGAGTTATGATGACTAGCTGTTTTTAAGTGGAAATGTTGCCATTGGTATATCCAATATTGATGTTACACTGACTGTCTTGAAAATGTTGCAATCTCTCCCCCCCCCCCACAAGCATGGATGATTATATTTTCATCAGGATTGTACTAAAAGACCTTTCATGTTATCTTGTTACCACTCTATGGTCTTCAACAAAGTAAAATAACAGATAAAATAATCATCAAGTTTTGTAAAA
>JAPYKE020000798.1:0-47589 GCA_028554795.2 Sinohyriopsis cumingii | reverse complement strand
TAACAGCAGAATGAAGCAATCTGTTTAGTAATACCCATATTTGAAAACAGCCGCAATTCATATTTGACTCTGTGTTAATTTGAAATGTGCAGCCAGGCTATGCAGTCTATGTTGTACAGTCGGGTCCCTTTACATGTACATGTTTAACTTCTTCAGTAACTGGCATACCTGAGGTTCTATTGATGTTATTAAACAGGCACTTATTCAGTTTCAGTCAATTGTGATTTCGAATATGGTTTATGCGGTTGGAGACAATCGAATGACTCTCGGAACAGCTACTGGACAAGGCGGAAACATGACGGTAAAGGTATATTGTATTTGTTTTACCGACTTCATTGAAATGACCGTAAAATGGCATGTCACTACAGTGTTGACAGAGTAGTTATGATTCTGATCATTGTTTCCAGTTGATACGCCGTGAATTATATTTGATTTTACTTTCGTCTTTTCTGAGGTGGCAAATCGGGCAAAACTGAATATTAGTGAACTTTCAATGCAAGACATTAATGCAAAATATTTATTATGTAAAAGGGGTTACAACTCTGGCATATTTGTTTTTGGAACTTCTTCCCTCGTCTTGTGCATGAAGTATCAAACTGCTCTCTAACAGTCAAACAACACATAAATTATTTGCCTTACAGGCTGTAAACCTTTCTAACTTCATATCTTTTCAAGTACAATTTGTCACTTTATTGACTACGTAAGTATTAAATATCTAAGTTTTGAAATGGATTACAAAGCTATGGAAACGTAATATTATCATAACCAAAACAAGCTTTGGTGACATTTTATATTATTGTTGCTCTGCCATTTGATTGTGATGGTTGCTGGTTTATATAATGTTCCAAATCACCAGGTACTATGCATATCTGAGTAGTTATCTATCGTATATTTGTTTATGAAGATCATGCAAAAGATACCGATTTAGTAATCTCAAACAGACTCTCACAAGACTCAAAGGTATGTACATCATACAAGTGTGACAAGGGTCTATATAAACAATTATTATAAATCTGTATAGTAAGAATGCCATAAATTGTTGCTCAAATAAATGTGCGTCATATCTGCAAGGAGGTGTAGAGACAAGATCATAATGAATATTAATACATTGATGACAGTGGTAGAATGATACTAACATAGTTGCACGTATATAACATTTTTTATGAAATTGATTTTGATCAATTTAGACAAAATTCGTTTCCTTCAAAGATTTTTTAAACTTTAAAAACTGACCTAAGGGATAGCATCTCGTATTCCCACAAAATTAACAGATGTCCTATTTAGAAAGTGTTCTCGTATGTTTACGTACTGAAGGGTAAAACATGCTAGAAATTGGAAATAGTAATATTACAATAAAAAGACAAATTACTTTCCTACTGGAATTAAAGAGTATATATTTAAAAGAGAACTTGCAAAGGTTCATTGCTTTTATTTCTCATTAGTTGAATCAAGTAAAAACGTTTTGTAAAACTATTTACGTTGACTGTATTAATTTGTAATTTCCTCCAGGTGATTATTTTCTTTATCTCGACGAGAACAGCACATCAACTTTGGAGAGCATTAAGATGGACTTAGACGACTTTCAGTGCCTAACATTTTTGTACGACATGAGCAATGCACACGCCGGAACAATTCAAGTGAGCATGGAAGTGAATGGGGCGATAAAGCAATTGAATAATTTTAAGAAATCCAATGATAAGAGTAGCAACTGGACGCAAGCGATTGTTGAAATAGAGGTCATACATAAAGGGATGGTAAAGATTCTTTTACGTGGACAATCAAGGAACTACTCTGGAATCAAACTGGATAATATATCAATCACATCGGGCTCCTGCCTCGGTAATAGTACTTACAATCATACCAGTAATTATATATCATGCTACATTATCTGTATTTATGTGTGATTGCGTGTGTATGTATGCATATCTTTCTTACGTTTGGAGAGATTAAACATTGCATTATTGTTCCTGTTCAAGATGGGAATTGTTAAAATGACAGGCGTTCCAAAAGAAATTCCCAAACTGTGATGAACATTCTGGTACAGTTAGAGGGCAATCTAAGAATCGGAAAATATTTGCAGACATCGAGATCTGTTGGAATAAGGCTATACAAATATTATAATACAACTTTAAAATAGTGCATTAATGTGAATGCGTTGTCCTCAAAAGAATTTGAACAAATGCTTTGTTAGTTGTAAGTAAGGATTCTTATATTACATTTCAATTAAAGAAATATGATGAAAACAAATTGCGGAGTTATTATGTACTGAAAGCCGTAACCTCTCCCATACGATCACTTCGTTGACGAATAATTAGTCGTGGTTGAAAGAACGTAATATAAAAGGAAAAATATTATCTTCTGTTGTCCTCCATGAGACATTTCTCTATTTTGCTTTTCAATAGTGGCTCTGTCATCAATTCGGGAGATACATCTTTCATCTTTCTAAAAGTTCGATCATATTTATTAGGCTACAACGTTTACTTGAGGGCGAGGTGTCCAACATTTATAACCGAACTCTCAAACGTATGACGATTACAACGTACGATTCAATACAACGTACGATTCAATACATAGAATGCATTGATCAATACGCATTACATGAGAAATTAACTTGGGTTTTAAAAATTTAGTGCATTGATGTCCTAAATCGCGTTATTTGTTTTCCCTGTGTGGGACGTATTTTCATATTCTAACTGAATAAAATAAACAAAACTATATGTCAAATATCAAAAAGCGGTTCAAAAGTGCTCATATACAAAAGACATTATTAAGTACGCTTCAAATTGCATTTGAATTTGTTTTTCGCAAGACGATTCCGGATCCTCAAATATTCTCATTTTTATATAGTTTTGGATATAATGAAAAGCTAGTTGGGCACTAGTTATAGAACAATAATGAAATACACGCTTCTAGGGAGACAATTCAGTTTTACCATCGCATTACTTCAAAGTGCAATGGGAGGAAAAGTGCATTATGATGAAAATTGTCCAGAGTACACACAGAGACAAACTTGTAAAATTTAATTGCTGCAGATAACACAGTTTTGGTAGAAAGATATATTTCAAGTATTTTCTTCGAATAAAAGACGAACCTGGTCATTAGGACAGAAACGTGAAGTGATCTCTGAGCATTTTACAGGTATTAACGCTTTCGAACCATGAACTAAAAACGTTCAATCAAGGAATCAACGTTCTTTTAATATTATGTTCAAATGTATTGGCTACCAATGTTTATAACATATTGAGGAATAAGATACCCAAGGTATATGGCGTGACAATGTCGGCTCTTTACCTTTTATGGTTAGTTATTTTGTCAATTCGCACAGATAATATCAATTAGAATATTATTTACAATTGTTATTCAAGATCGAAACTCATATGAATAAATATAATGAAGAACATAAGCTCACTGTGGTTAAACACCTGATACTTTTCCGTGACAGGTGGTCATACGTACCAAAATGACAAAATTGTGGATCAAATTTTCTTGGTCATAATATTTTAATATGTATAAACGAAAGTGAAAACTTATTTCTCATAATACAATTATTTCTCTTCGAAAATCCAACATTCCATTCGAATATTAATTAATAGATTATATCTGAAAATATCGACTGTTTCACTGATCTTGATGGATATTCGTATAAATGGGTCTATGTAATATTACATTATTTTCTAGCTTGTGCATGATTACGTCTTTTTCTTAGTCAAGTGCATCTTTGTTCTACGTGCAAGCTATTTCTTGTTTATTTCAACAAACACACCTTTGGTCTCCAAATTCTCGCACAGACATCACATAAACGTCAAAACTATGATTGACCCATTAAATACATACAGTATGAATAATGCAAGGCCTTAAGCGGGGAGGTGGTGCAGTAATCAAGATCATTAATTGTTGAATTTTGACTCTTTGGGTAATTAATCATCAAGAATGAGACTAAACAGTAGAATAACAGCATAGTCGCACCATTTAGAAACATACTTTTTTCAAGACAAAGTTCTAAATTTAGTAATAACATTTTCCATGCATTATTTGTCTTCTTCTTCTTGTTTTTATTATTATTGTTAACGTTATATAGATAAAAAGTTGAATACCACAACTTCACCTGAGAGATACCAAGTTCAGAGTAGATCGTCCTCATATGTTAATTTATTAATTCTTAAAATGTATGCAACCTACTTGATTTATATGTATTTGGGATGTACATGAATGCATGTGACTGTGAATAGTGCTTGAATGTTTTGACTCTCTTTGAAGATCATAGGCAATTAGTACTGAGCTATGAAAAAAAATGTCGAATGGTGTTTAAAGCTTTAGTTAGTTTGCATTCTTAAATGCTATTTGCTATATGCAAGTTTCCAGCATCCTCATGAGTCAAAACACCAGCACGCAAACTAAAATTAGAAAACAATAAATACCTTAATTTACCTTTGTATCTTTCCATGTAATGATAATGGGCGAGGCATTTGTTCTCGTATACACCATCGAGATGAACTTGTGAATCAAAGTATTCGTTTTGGGCTGCTATGTGCAATGCGTGTATTAGTGTTACAGTTTATAGTGGTCTTCGTTTTACATGCAGTGGGTGATGACTCAGGATGTAAACAGTGCACGTTAAACTTTGTGAAATTGGATTATTCATATGTACAGATCCACATTACCAAAAACGTGCAGACATAGATTCTCATTTGCCTTCCTGACACGTTTTTATTGGGATGAACATAAACAAGGTTTGATAAAGGTGGGAGGCTTGATCGCTGGTTGAAATGAGATCCTAATATGTTTACCAGTTTACTATTCTCTTGTGCGCCTACCGCAGTTACCAATTCATCACTTCCATTAATGGGGACCCAAATTTGAGAGACTGATAAAGATAGCCAGTAAAAACATAATTTCATTAGTATTAGAATACCATTTATTAAAATTGAAGCATGTGTATGTGGCCGTATCTAAGAATGTTATGAGTATTTTGTGCACTTGAAAGTTTTTTCTTTCTTCAAGATTGTCGCTGTGAGCAGCAGCATGGTTTCTGTAACTGGGATGGAAACTCCATATGGAACTCAACCCAGAAAGGTAGATTTGTGTTATCTAGTATATATTGTCCTCAGTTTACAATCGATTTCATATGCAATGTAAAATACTCATATCTTTGATTATGCTGTGCATATTCGCTTACGTTTTGTTCAAGTATACGATGTTTTTTATTGAGCAAACGCGGTATGTACCGAAGAGCAACGCTTTTGAAATAATTCTAGTTGTGCTTGATCTATGTGACTACAAACCCACCTACATTACTAACTCCGAAGAAGAATTATTAAATCAAAACAAATAATTACTGTTAGTTTAGGGAAACCCTATTTTTTCGTGTTTGGTATGATTAACATCATCTATTAATGACAGAACCGAGGAAATATGAGTTTGTGCCGTGTATTGAAGAACATATACTCGCCCCAACGTTTGAATATGAAAGAACGGTATTTTCTACATAGTAATGTACTATTGCTGTTGTTTATGCTTGTATTTCTACTGTCCATGTACCTCTGACTTAGTTAGATCCCCGGCCGAGTCACACCAAAGACTTACAAAAATGGTACTAACAGCTGACTCGCTTGGCGATCAATTTTAAGAGTTTAGTGTTAGGGCTGGTTGGCCTGGTGTCAGGATAATGTGACTGGGTGGGACATCATGCTACATGTCTACGGCATGATGCAGACATCGTAGCGACATGACTGAAACATTGTTAAAGCTACGTTAAAAATCCAGATCTCGCACACACACACACACACATACACACACACCTCTCTGACTTAAACGTTCTCTCTCTATCACCACTGCTATGACAAGTAAAGCTACTACCACTGCTACTACTACACAGATACGCATACACAGACATCCTCTCTCTTTCTCATACGCACACACATACACACACAAACACACACACACACACATACACACACACACACACACACACATATATATATATATATATATATATATATATATATATATATATATATATATATATATATATATATATATATATATATATATATATATATATATATATATATATATATATATATATATATATATATATCTGCGTGGTCGTGCTCAGTATGGAAGAAGGTCTAACTAGAAATTATTGTATATGTTAACTGACCGGTAGTGACTAATGATAACCAAGGATACGAGTGTTTAAAAATATTTCCACCTGTGGTTGTCATTTCACTTTTGCCAATTTTGATTTCCTTCACTTCATGGCATTTCTTTAATGTTTCTTATTTTAGTTTGATGGCAATGTGTTTGTAGTAGTAACTTGCTATAATATATGTCTTGAGAAGAAAAGAAGAACACACACTACGAACGCTATAAATACCATGGATATGAGTGTCGGTGTGTAACGTCACTATCGGTCAAGTGGAGCCGTGGGGTCGGGATCGCTGCAAACACCAGCTAGATTTATACCTCCATTTTACATTGTAAGTCCTGGTCTAATGTAACTAGGACACCTGTCTACAACAGAATATTTAACATAGTAAGAGTAAACGATATAAAGTTAAATAAACATTTCCCGTCGGGTTCAGAGAAGCAAAACTAAGGAATGCTGTTGATATCTAAACTAACGAAAGAGATTTTTAAAAAAATAAAGAAACAACGATATGGACAAATATAGGGTATTATTTATAAATAAGGTGAACAAATTGGACTCTGTACACAATTGGACATTCATTTCTTAGACATTGTTCCTAGATGTGTCAGGCCTTTGGAGTACTTTGTTTTCTTTTGAAATATAAGGTCAAAGTATTTCTATTCATCTATACCACTATGGGCATATTCTTATATAACATTTTCAGTATGATAATGTGTTGAGTCAACTACGAGTAGTTAGATTCGCGATATTTTTCTGATGTGTAATGTGATGTGTTTCAGATTTTTAACGTTGCTTTAACAATTTGTCAGTCATATCGCTACGATGTCTGCAATGCGGCAGTTTATAGTGATGTCTAAGCACTGGGGGATCGTGTCGCAGACATGTAGCAAGATGACCACCCATTCACATTCTTCTGACACCAGGCCGACCAGTCCTAACACTAATCTCTTAATGCTGAACGCCAAGCGAGGCATCTGTTAGTACCATGTTTGTACGTCTTTGGTATGACTCGACCAGGGATTGAACCCAAAACCTTCTGTATCCAAGGCGGATGCCGATATTATTGTACGTTTCCATTTAACGCAATATCTACTAAATATACTAATGATATATTGTATGTCAGCATGATTAACTGTGACATATATTGGTTCCATAGGTTCCATAAGTATGAAAAAAACAACATAACATTTAATAAATTTGGCAAAATCAATGTGTTCAGACGGCACAAAACAACCCCTACATCCAAGTTCTAATCAAACTTGTTGTAGGCCATTTCGGAACAAAGTGAACATTAATGAAGATATTTGTTCACTATGTCATGCACCCCTTCCAGAGGAGAAACAAATAAACAAACGCATTATTCGTACAAATAAATGATTGGACATCATTATTAATACTCAATATGTCATTAAGGCCATTTACCCTGATGCTTATGAAATGCTACTTATGCCATAATTCAGCTTTACACACATTATCAAAGGCGCCTTTAAAAGGAGAAAAAGTACAAAATATATTTTAGGAATGCCTTAAACGTTATTAAACATACATAATGTATATTGTATGTCTCAGATAGTAGTTTAGTATCATCAAGGAAGTTAGACAATCTTATTATTCAATAAAGTAACAGGTTTTTACTATGTTAAGTCAATTATGTTTGTGTTTATTGATTAGCACACAAACATCTTTAGTCCAACCTTCTGGCTGGAAGTAGGTATTCATGATTATAATACAAACTTTTGTAATTAGCAGTTAACATTATGTGAATTGAACTTTAAGTATGTGTATTCAATAACGAATCAACTGAACTGGTTTGTCATTGATTAGAATGTTAACAACTTTAATATTTCGTCATCTGTGATTGAGCCATTCAAACAACGGTTATAACTGCCTCTTACACGATTTGAACGATAAATCACCTGCTACTATATGTGTCCACTGATTATATTTCTTTACAATTTTCAATAAGTTCACGCAGTAAGATGCTTTGGCCGTATCAGTTATGATATTTCAGTTACTATTTAGGTTTTTGATCATAAAAAGGTGCGCACTGTGCTTTGCAAAATTTTGTTTTAATATCGAGAGCTGGGATTACAATAATTTTGTCATACTGTCTTATAGATGTTATAAGTAGTATTACTGATTGCGATGTATCTACTTTAGTGAACAGATATTTTAACTTTACTCACCAACACTGATTCTTTTTTATGCCGTAATAGGAGTTAGTCTATCATAAATTAGGTATGTGTTCGGTATGGTCGATGTATGTATTATGTAAAACATATTGTTGATACAATATAACAAGTAGCTCAAAATATGTTTGAAATATAAAAATACTGTGAATTTAAAGAAATTAAACTTTAACAATATGAAAATATAAATTCAAACATGAAATACCAAGGTTCATGCCGCACATTTCACTAGCAAATGCCAGTTAATTCAATTGGACCCTTGCGTCTGTGGAACCTATGCACTTTGATTAAGGGAGATGATCCACGTTATCTAACAGCGAGACATGATTCTATGTACCTGTTGTAGAAGTGCACACACAAAATAAACAATGTCACGTGTCATGATCAAATTTGTTTACCTGGTACTCAGGCATGTGTCAGAATAAATAGTAACACAAATTATCCACACTGATGGAATCAGAACCGTGATTTATATATGCAAAGCTTTTCAATGGTAATACGGGATAAATAATGGCTAGTAATACGTTAGTACAGCTCAATCGAGGTTGTATATTACTGAACAGTGGTGTTGATCACTGTCTTGGTGGCCTAAATGATGTAACTGTGGTATTATGTCGCAGTATGGTAGTGTGAAACTTTCCTCGTGACTTTCCTTGGCATAATGTACATCTTCTAATAAGTCACAGGTATTCACATCTACCTTGTCCTTGTGCAATCAAAAACTTCTATCCCTTCCGCCTAGTTCCAAATGCCAAATCAAACTCTGAAAAGAAGAAACCAAAAAGTATGTTTACTGTATAACTTAATATGCTGTAGATAAATGAAGAAAATATTTGCTGAATGTGGAGGTTTCTTAAAGCTAAGGCGATTAATCAAAATGAAAACATTACACTTTGTATAATCACATTCTGAAATGTGAAAGATCCAAAACGGATCAATCTTAATACCTGTCCCTGTTTCCTTTCGTGTTTTGAAATTTAGATGTTAAATTGCTAATGAGGAACATTAGGTACCGTAACATGTAATGTGATGGGAATGGGAAATTGCAATCATTTGTACAACTGTTAGTGCATCTAAATGCCCAGTTAAATCAGCATTTTGAAATAAATACTTCGATATAGATTATGACTTTTGACCGGTCCATTTTAAATACCTTAAACTATATTTTAAAGAGCAGATCGAGGAATGAAGCAAAACAGTTTAATGATAACATCTACTCGGAATCTTGTTGAGAGTTTTATCTTTTCAACAGCCAACGTTATCAATTATTCTTTGATTTTTATCTGGCTTATTCAATTAAAAAAATTCAATCTCTTTTCCGTTTTCTCCTCATCGTCAGCCATAGTCTAACAAATACTGTTCGTTACTTGTGATTCACTACATTCACTGTGTTAAAGTCTTTTCTATTTACTTCTCTCTAATACTTTGACCATTTCTTAATTATACATGCATATTACTCATTTACTTTATATATGCTCATTTGTTAATATATACTTGTATTGTTGCGCCGCATGGCACCAAATAAAACCAAACTTTTTCTTCAAAAAGTGTTAGACCGAGTACATCATAATAAACTATGATTTTCTTTCGCACAGACATATATTGAAGAAAATATATTACAACGTTTAAGGAATAATTATTCATGCATGAAATGGTGTGTACGAATACCTTATAGACCAAGCAAATATTTTATTACAGAGTGTGAACAACAAAAGCATATCTTCTAAAACCAATTACACTAGTCTACAATTTTTTAAAAGTCGTCCGCTTCAGTGATAAGATGTGCTATTTATTATGGATTTTGATGTACTGAATTCAGATATTACAACTTAAACAAATGATTAGCTACTATTTCCAAGATAAATAAGTTTTACATTTTATGACTATGTATTTTGTGTACATAGTAGAGTTTAATAATAAATTTTAACCCTATGTCTTTTCGTGAGTTTATGGTTGCTTTTACATCATAATATTTCACCTGTCATGTTCATGTAGCACTTGAAAGAACAGCAAAAGGGTTATATAAATAAACTTTATTATCAAACAAAAGGCCAAAACCTATTATGTGTATATAAGCACTTAGTTTAGTTCATATTCAAAGTCTGCTCAGCGCTTCATGTCTTGTATCATGTGTTCATTAACTTGAGCATTTCTTGTCACAGTCCAGCAATAGTCTGCAATCTTTGATGGAATACATTTGCTCTGACAGCATTTCTTCATTGTTGCAACGTCCTACTAAAATCGCTCGCTGTGCTTGTCGCTCACTGCTCCGCAGTTCGGTGGAACCAAAATAGTGCAGCCGATGAATCTTTTGTGACATGTTGCAACCAAGGCTTTTGTGTGCCCTCAAGAGGTTTTCCACCAACTCCCTGTTATTGAATGCCTTGTTGTTTCCGAGAAAATTTGTTGACTTTCCATGCCGGTGAAATGCATCAGCTCGAAAACTTTCACGAATCTGAGGACCAAACAATACACATTCCTCTAACGTAGCTTCACACAACCTTGGAGATTTTGAGGTATTAGAACGTTAGTTTTGTCTATGACATTGAGAAAGTTGTTCATAAGACCCATCTTGATGTGGTTGGATGGGAACAAAATGTTCATTTATTCAAAGAGTGGCGGATGTTGAAGACCCTTCCTCCCAGTCTCCATTAAATCTCGGAGTGGCCAGTCTCTCTTGAAGTAGCGAGAACCTCTAATACGACTATCCCATTCTTAGCGAAAACAGCAGTACTTTGTGCAACCAGTCTGCACACCAAGCAAGATAACAAAAAGCTTCAAATCGCTACAAAGATGCCACTGATGTTGTTCATACCTTATGCACCTGAAACGTATTTTCATATTTTCATAGGTTTCCTTCATATGCAATGCACGATCAACTGGAGTTGATGGCAAACGTTTGACATTATGATGCAAAACAGGTTTAGATTCGTCTTCGATGAATCAATGAACAGTTTCCACTCAACTGGATCATGAACGATGCTGAGGGTTACCATCTCACCATCAATTTTGTTGCAGGCTACAATATCACTTTTCATGAAGACGAATGAGACAAGATCCATTTGACGTTCACGGAACAGAGAAACTCTAACATCACGTGCGAGGATATTCCACTGTTATAGTCAAGAGCTGACGTGCTCTGCAATATACTTGGATAGTTCCAACGCCCTTACATTCATTCAATTCACCTTGTTATGAGGTGTGGTTCAGACGAAGAGGATGGCAGGAAATATGGGTATTGTGATATTGGTGGCTCAGGACTAGCAGTTTCATTCGCTTTGTCTTCATCGTCTGACTCAAGTGAGAATGATTATGGTGCCAGGAACCGACAGTCCTTCTCGGTGGGGTACTGTGCGTATAGTGATGGAATGCTTGGATAATGCACAGTCCACTTTTTCTTCTTTGACACACCTTTCCCAAATGGAGTCACCATGCAGAAGTAGCAACTGTTGATACGATCCTTCTAAAGCATTGGCACTGCAAACGCATGGATTTCCCGTTTTTGTTCAATCACTGGCGAAGAGTTATTGCACACGTGTTGCAGCATGTGTGTAAGGTCCACCTCTTGTCCTGATCTCCAATTTACAGCCGAAATTAAGGTGGTAGTCTCTCATAACCATAGTGGTTATACTGAGCTCTTGTGATGCAAACGTCATTTCACTACAAACATAGCAGAGGTTATCTGTATTGTTCTCAGAAGCACGAGGCATCTCTGCTTACTTTTGCTAAACAGAAATGTGTCCCTTTGCAAAATCAAACACTGACAAATGAGAGACCAAGACACTGTATAATTTCTAGAGCTGATATAGGGCAAATTGTTCAGCAGAATGATGTAAGCTTAGTTATGATAGCATCATCCATGACTTCTACGAATAACCTGACGCAATTCATGTCATTTATGACGCAATCCCAGCTTCAGATTGCAACATTCATTATTTTGCCTAAGAAGCAAGTATTGTCCAAACCCTGTCATATATTTATTTATAGACCCAGTCAAAGATGAATTTTAGTCATTTCTAGTTTAAATTGAGATCCCTTCCCTTTATAAATAATTTATCCTCCACCATTCTCAAGTCAATGGTCCTATACACATAACCAGTATCATATCTTTAAAATGAGAGCCAATCAATAATTGTAAGCATTAATTTCGTTCCCAGTGCCCCATACGTATTAATGTTTGACTACATTTATTTCGGAAGCATTTTTTCTGTAGACCAGTATGATGTTTTTTCTTTTTATCGGTGAATTTGTTCCAACGTTAGGAACTAAGATATGGTTATTTTGGTTATACAGAATATACAATGAATCTTTGCCTTGTTGTGTGCAGATGATGTGGCTAACTGTGCTAGCAATGCAAGGTTACTACAACTACAATGCAAAGCATATATCAATTTTATATCGCAAAATGCATGGAAACTAAAATAGGAAAACACAACTGATTGTCTTTTCAAATGGTATTGTTCTGAAAATTTATATTAGAATTATATCGGTCAAACCATTTAAACGACTATTATAAACATATGGGATTGCCTTGCACTTCCAGGTTTGACAGGGAGTAAGGATAAATTAAAGGCTATCGCTAACGATATTGGCATTCGCAAATATTTGAAGATTACATACAAAGGATATGTTTAAAATAGTTGTTGATGTAGTGAAAAAATATCGTGTGCTTAACAAATATGGGGGTATTTACAAAACAAGAAATAGAAGAAATTCAGCAAAGAGTTTTTAAATAATAATGTAAATGTAATTTAAATAATGAATAAGTATGTCTGTGGACGCTACCTTTACCGTGCAAATGCTTTCCTCATGTGGCATGTACGGGACTAAAATTGTTAAGAAGGAAAAGTTTACCGACAAGAGTCTATCTTTGACGATGCTATATTATTTTAAGGAAACGGTGTGATACCGTCTAAAGCACATGGGTCTGTAAAGTTTCAATCATTGGATTTCATAGTGGCTTCGATCAGGCAAGGCTAGCAATTGGTCACTTGACCACTTTTATATCGATGTTAATACAACATTTCTTTGTTCTACATTACAGAGCTGCCTATGTAATATAGATGATTATACAAAACTTTGTAGACACTAGTCAGTACAGTTCGTTATTGGAAACTGAGAAATATGTAACATTAGAACTGCCCTTCGTTTACAGAAATACATCTTAACACGTTCGATATCCAATAGTTGGTTGAATGAATTAAAGAGGAAGACACTAAAATGTTGAAATGATGATAGATTTTGCAAACTGTGTCGTAACATATCATGCTTGTAAATGATTCTTACTATTTTGGATGTATACATGCTTCATATACCAATTTAAGACGGATATGTCTCGAGAAGATCCATTGTATCAACCTTTTACTGGCTAATCTAATGTCCAGCTAGAACAAAGTCTAATCACAAGTGTTCCAAACATTTTGTTTGTTTGATTTTAAGATGAAAGGACCGGCTCTAAAAATATATCAATATCCACATCTAAACGAGTGTGTTTTATAAACCTATTTATGACGCACTGTATATTAAAGTCTAATTGATATGATTTGCACTATCTATCCGAGGTCAAACATCCAAAGTAAACGTTCAGTTATGTTCTGTTCATAACGTGGAACAGTAATGCTGAGTGTCAAAATACTGTATTACAAGATGTTCCATAAGTAATCTAATTCAGTATTCAAGTTGCGATTTTGAATACATACAATCTAAAAGTATATCCGATATCTGACAAATCAGGTATAGGCATATTTACCCCCATTAAATATGAAGATATTATACCAGATGTGCCTTACTGTATCATCGGAAGTATGAAATTACAAACTTGGTCCCGTCATAAATAGAGTCAGTTATCTACAGGCATAAAACAACAAGCATGATGATATCAGCATGTTTTGAAGGAAGGTCTTTAGATTTAAATTGATATTCTGTAATAGAGACTGTACAAATTAGCATATATAAGCAAATACCGTTTAATGTCTAACTGACAAAGCTTGTATAATTCAAAGCTGTATATATTTGTAAATTTAAAAATATTTATGTTAAAGAAGATAAATTCAATTATAATGTATCCAGATCTTAAGTTTTAATGTGTTATGCAGAAGAGGAATTTTCTATCCGTAGCATCTCAAGTGTGCACAGTGTTACAGCTGAGATCTATGCACACCCTCCTTGCTTCCGTGTCATACTACTGACGGAAATACTTACTTAACATTGCTATTACATAAATAAATGATATATTCATAAAATGTCTCTTCCTAACGAAATCTAAAGAGGGGCTGAACTATTAACAAAGCAGTATGAAACAATATGAAATGGTTCACACATTTCGCTTTTTTGGATTTACTACTGATGAGTTGAGTTTTAAATGATGAATCAAACGTTTCTTTGTTAGACAGAGTGGAATTGCGCTATGTGGTTTTCCTCTATATACACGCGATCTATGGGTACAATCTCTAAGGTCGCTTTTTATATTAGAATCTTTATAATAACGTTTGAGCAATACTTCTTATAGGTAGTGGACAAAGGAACAAACAGTGAATTATTGAAAGGTTGAAGCCAATTAATGATATATGGAGTCAGTGTGATTATGTAGATACTTTTATTCTTCGCGCATTTATGAATGTTTTTGACCTCATCTGATGACTAGCCGCCCAGGAGAAGCAGATGCCGTCTTAAAGGTCATATATTTTGTTCAGAATGTTTTGGAGAAACAAGTGATCACAAATTGTTTTCTCACATTCTCATAGGTACATAAGCGTGTCTTTCGTGTAGAATATAGGTAAAGTATATATCTATCTTTATTACGCTAATGCTTCCTTTTACGTGATTGTCTAGTGCAAACATAGCGCACACAACCGCCTTAATTTGCATCATGACTTGAGAATTATTTCACAATAGGTTAGGACAAAGTTTACATATTTACATCCTAAACCGTGCAACAGTTGGAGTTGGTTTCATGCAAACAGATCCGTGTGTACTTATTTGACTCGGAAAAAGCAGAATTGATGAAGTCCTGGTTCGAAACTTAATTTCCGTTATTGTAATTCTAATTTTCTTTGTCTGAATGAATCCCCGAATTAGTATTTTATAATGGAAATAGATTTTAGATAAATGTTGAATCGAGCACCATTTAATTAATCTTGATCTGCCTCGTTTAATTTCAGTATGCAGATTTAACACATTTCGCCACATTCACATTGGCTTAGTTTTGTATATATACCGTTTTGTGTACCTTTTGGTACATGACTGCAAAAAGTTACGTGTAATATTTTGTTCATGATTGTGAATTTGAATGGATAAGATATTATAAGGCTAATTTTTGTGCAAGGGTAAATATTCCATTTTCAGACATTAAGTGTTGAGTGCATGAGATCTTTAAATAAATGTATACGATCATTAATAATAATAATATTAATAATAAACCTGCTTATTAGTTTGGTGTTATTTCGAATTTAATGGGTCAGTCGGGTGGGTTCTTAGACGAATTAAATTGTTTCTCACTGAATGGGTCGGTCAGGTGGGTTCTTTTACGACGGGGGCTATTGCAAAATACAGTGAGTAGGAGAGACTTGCAATGTAAGGATAGAAATGAACAATTAAGTCACTCCCATTTCGGATTCCTATTATGGATTTGTATTTCATATTTTCATGTGTTAATTTAAGTCTGCAAATATGTCTAAAGGTGTGATCAAATATAAGTTGACAGAAGATATATATATGAGTTATTCATTGGAATTTCAACGTGAGCATTATACTTAAATAGTATTCTGAGACTACTGTGACTGCTGCGAGACTGGTACAGTTGAGGATCTGGAATTCATTCAGGTCATTTGATTCTTTAGGACTTGTGATATAACTGGTGGAATTATTTGAGATGAAATTTTTAAACATATGATGAAAATTTGTTGAAATATCGACCTCGTTATGAAAACGATGGCTAAAACTAATTTCGATTGTAGCCGACCGAAGATTACGCTAGTCGAAATAATTTAATTCATCGTTGAAAGAAATAGAAAATAACGAGCAAAAAGAATTGTATATTTTGAATTATCTGTCATACGCGTAATATATCTTTCATTAATAAACAAATTATCGAGAAAGAGAGAAAGAAGCTTGATTTAAAGTCATGATCCATACGAAATCACATGTATATATATGTATATACTTCCATTGATTCTTATCACTCTAAACATTCAATTGAAATCTCAAGACTCTTTAACACTTTTGAAAACTTCTTTTTGGCAACTAAAAGGCAATGCGAGTGGACGATGGGGAAAACAAAACTGGAATGAGCTTGTTAGAAATATCGAGCTCCCTACTCAGCAAAGAGAAAATGTAATAATTACGAAATATGTATTTATCACTCAACATAATAGCTGCATTCAAACAATTGTATATATTATCATTTTATTCTTTTTTCAGGGTTATACTCTACAAGCATAAGCAGTACGTTCCCGAGAAATCATTCCTTTTTGACCTCAAAATCACGTATATACCCTGGACAGAAGTGTTTATCATTTATGTACACAACAAACAAAATCTGCACAACTTGCATGCAGGTGCTGCCGGAAAATGGTGTGGTATTTTCTAGCATTTCGAATATACTGGAGAGGGAGTGGATACAGACTTCCGTCAGTATTTGTGTTTTTAAGAAGTCCAGAATTGCCATCAGTTTCGTGCATGGACGAGACGATAATGGAAAGTTTGGGGTCGGAAATATTTTCCTCAAGCAAGGACTATGTTCAGGTATTTTATAGATATATTAGCTGTATTTCCATTTTGAAACTAGCGCAGTTCACACTAGGTCATTTATTTATCTTGACTTTTTGGCGGCTTATACCGTTTCATATACATTATACATTTCCACTTGTTCTTTGTTTCAATTAAATTATATTTGCATTCCGTCCTTGAAAACAATACGACAGTGGATGATAACTAAACGATGCTTCGGGTTAACACTTTGTGTAAAGATTCTAATGAAACAAAGCACGGTACTTTCAAATCGCTATACTGCAGATCAGTCGGATCGGGCCATAAAAACCATTCTGATGAAAGGTCACGTGGACAGATCATATTGGTTAAGGTGTCTACAACACACTGATAATAATATGTGCAGTTAATATGACCCAAGAACCAAATCATCAAGATGCAGTCAAATTAATGACAAGTGTTCAGTTTGACCAAATTAATATTAGATGGTTTAATGTAGCTGTAATAATTATTGTTTATATGTCACGTGATATAATCAAATTGATTTCTAACAAAGTACACATAGTAATGCAAGCAGACCAACCTTTCTCCACTTCGTTGATACTGTTCGTCCAAATCTTTTCATTTAGAGAATATATGTAATTAAACCGAAAAACCAAAGTGCTTAATAGATTCAATGAACTGAGATCAATTATACAACTGGCATACAATCAGCAACGCTTTGTAAAGCTGCCGCTAATGCAAATGTCAGTTGCCTCAGTTTGCATTTGATGGGAAATTGTATGAGAATATCGTGATATTAATGCCATATGTAATCGCTGAACGGTGGATCAAGTTCATGTCTTGCCAATTGTTGTGTTCGACATCGTTGCCATTGCATTAATTTGTTCTCCGCAGACCTGACGATTTGGTGTTGTTACAATCAGTAAATGAAATTATACGGGGTCACGTACTCTGCACATCACACAGAACCCCAGGCAACAACGACACTCATTAGTATTCCGACATGAAAATAATTTTAACAAGAGTTTCCAATGTAGATATAACCTTTTGAACTAAATATTGAATTCTGACTATGTTACAAGAATATATAGTATCTCACGTATTGTATGGTACAGTGGAGTTGTCATCCCTTTTGACATACCGGGAATAAGTCAGTGGTAGTAGGCGAAAATTGTATTGCTAGACTACAGATTATTAACTGTATGATATATGTATGTGAGTTTAATGTGAATATGATTATATTTTTCATAGAGATCTTTTCACATTCGTTCATCTGTTTGATGCATTCTTCTTTGACCTACTCCAAATTTAAGAAATTATAGTGGATGAAAGAGAATATGGAGTTTATTAAAAGTGCTGACTTTATTTTGTAGTGTTTGCCTCTGATTGACAATCTTGTGTTCTTGATGGTAAAACCGTTAAACAGTAAATCCCAACATTTCTGAAATAAGATGATAGAAATATCTTCAATTAACGGAAAGTCATCGTGCCATACAACTACTGTGTAATGGGCATACTGTTGCATATTGACGGGAAATAAATAAACCAAACTGAATGCTCCCACCTTTTCTGTGTTTGTTTGTTGTTGTTGTTGTTGTTGTTGTTGTAGAGTTTAACTCCATTTTCAGCACAAGATAGGCTAATACATGGAGGCCAGTATAATTGGTGGAGGAAGAACCTAGGAAAACCCGAGAAAAGACCGCCGACCCACGCGAAGCTACTGGCAAGCCTTCTCACATAACCACATTAGCCGAATCCGAGACTCGAACCCACGCAGACAGAGGTGAGATGGCAGTGATACGTAACGTCGAGCGCTTTAGACCACTCGGCCACTCGGGACCCTTTCTGTTTTCATTCTATCATGCTAGCGTTTGAATGTGGACTGTTTAGGTACCCTTGTGCCTTGTAAACTGTCATATACTGATCGCTGTATGCAAAATGTTTAAGGTTTGTACATGCCATCAGTGCAGATAATCAGTCTTTCAGCACAAACATTCTACTTTAGGTTGGCGATATGTCTGATTAAATGTGTCCCACTCGGTGATAAAATAACATATATACATAAATTAACATTAAAGCGACTATTGTATTTATACTACCCCATCAACCAGTCAATATTCTTTCATTCATATTCAGTTCGAAAATATTCAATTGACTATGGAGGTCTATAATTTGCATGAATAATCGAGAATACAACAGAGTATGAATGACGAATTTGAATGTTGTCAAATATTGACCGATTGTTGTTTTTATTTCGTTAGAGACGACGACAGGATTCAAAACAAATCTGTCAGGTTTTATGTATGTTACCAATACCACCGCAAATACCACCACTAATACTGCTGTTGATACTACCGATATCATTCCAAATGACGTCATTGGCAACAATTATACTAATGTGACAATTACCATTCCTTCTGCCGTAACAGTCATTGATAGGACGTTAAATGACACACATCAAGGTAAGGATTAACTTAAAAAGAGATAATTGTGTACAGATAATAGTGTTATAGAGCATGCAATCCAAAGACGACTGTTTATCCTACACACAAATAAAGATCTCAAACATGTTTGTTTCCTCGAAGTTAACGCTCTTTGCACTATTTCAGATCAATCTACGTTGTGTCTACCATAAATACTTAAAGGTCTTTACTCCCTTTAAATAGTAAACTTTTTTTTTTTTTGCCGGTATGATATAACTCCACCTCTTAATCATCGCTGTGCTATAATTTATCAATTGTTTCTTCCTTCCTGTTTCTCATTTAAATCCGTGTTTACCTTCATCATAATCAGCAGTGGATTTGTCTTCTTTTTGTTGCTCTTTTTATGTTTCTTCTTTCTCTCTGTCTCGTTTTTTTAGGCATTTATTAGATCAAGATTTACTTTGTTGAAAATGGCTACAGGCTGTTCCAAGCAAAGTTATATCCTTTGGGGTTATACGTTTATTCAAATACACACGCAGATAAAAGAGAACAAATGGCGGCATTGTCTCTTAGAGATGGAGGGTTTGGCTAGCTTAAGGTCCACTTAAAAACGTGCTTGATTTTCCTGCGTGGCATGTTAGAGATTTTCTTGTACTATGGAAAAAGAGAGATCTTTCGTGTTGGCCTTGGAGGAGTAACATATTGCGTTCTAGTGATGATGTTTGCAGTAGTATTCAAATAGTGCAATTAAGTAAAGAGGAGTGTGCTGCTTTGTCGAAGAGTGCAAATTAGGCTAAAGCGTATGTGAATAAGATCCTGAGTTATGTTCCTGAGATGATTTATTGCGAGGAGAGCAAGGAGGAGTGTGAGACCGAGGAGCGGAAGAATTTTGTTATAGTCATCAGCGACCGGTGCTGGAGTATAATCAGCAGTGCCACATAGAAAACAGGCGCAAGAGCGAGATCGATTTTATCAATTGCTGAATATAGTAACTCGGTATCTACTTCCGCATCGTGTGAAAGTTATAAAATTTGACCATGTGTTTAAGTGATTGGACTTCACGAGAATGTGTGAGGTGTATGATAGGATTATTTCAGAAGTTTTGGGATCTCGTTGGAATCCACGGGTTGAATTGTTCATGATATTTGAACCATTTGACGAGTGAATTTTTTCCTTCAGTAAATTTCTATTTCTAAACAGATCCTCGGACGGGCTCTCCAGATAAATCTTTGAGTGAGTAGGTGACATTTTTTTAAAATGGCAATGACTAGGAAAACTTCTTCAGTCCAGTTAGGTTTGTATCCCATTTTGAAGTTGTTTTTTTTTTGTCTGCTGATTGTGTCATCTACTTTAAATTTAGATCTAAAAATATGAGTCTGTGACTTGTTGTCTGGCATGGAAACCCTGTGGGTTTATCAGGAATGCTTCCGTGGTTCAGTGCCATGTTTGATTGTATTGGTCAACGATTTCCGTCAAAAAATATAAGTATCGGTTGGTGTTATTGCTGGTAAATATCTTCCACGTACGAGAGGGAGTACTGTTAAAACGCTGTACGAAGGCCGTTTTGATTTAATTCTGTGTGTTGTACAAGATAATATTATCTTTTGAAGCCATTCTGAGACGTTTTTAAGCGCTTTACCGGTGACGATGTGGGTTGTCTGGAACCACGTACTGCACACATCGATTTAATCAAGAGGATATTGTTGTTGGCCACCACCATTGTGTGATTGATATTACACTTCATTTTTACACTTAAGGCAGCACGAGTTCATATTGGCTGTTTTATGTTATAGTTTACACTACTTTGACAATTTTGTTTAAACCAACGTTGTTTTTGAAAACTGTGTTTCCAGCACTAAGTGATAAAATCGCCTCGACGGGCAATTTTCCAGCTTGTCTGCGTTTAATGTAATCGATGCAGTACCATCCACATGTACTGTCTTTGACGTTTTGAAGTTGTTACGAAGTGAAGACTGAACCTTTAGAGGGTTGCTTGATGTAAGGAATAACCTCACCTGGAGGAGGTCAGCCAAACAAATCGAAATAATCGATGTGGCCGTAGTGTAGGTAGTTCACTACAATATTCCAATGAGTTCCAGATCCATCATAACAACTTTTCAGGTTAATCACGCAGCTCTCGTTGAGTATTATTTGATCAGGAAGCTGATCTTTAGACAATATACCTCTGAAATTTGTAACGCTTGGTACTGATGATTGTTCGATGTCAAGGTTAGATAGGGCCAATTTTTGCTTGAGACGTTGGTTCCGTTTCTAATTTGATTTTTTGTTGAGAAACTTCGTTTCTTGAAACACCCTTGCCAAGTGTTCTTTTGCGATGACGAGCAATCCAAGAAGTAACTTTAAAGCGATTCATGCTACCAGGGGTGTGATGAATTCCTTGTTGTTTTGCGGCATGTTTAGCTACTGATGTGGCTTGACGATGAGTCAGAATGAGCCTGTCAGATTATGTTAACGCACACGACATAAGTTTGATCGATATTGGCCTTTTGTATGTGGCCGCCTTAGCAATATATTTATTTTCCTGAGGTGACAACATTAAATCTACTGGTACGTACGAAGATGTTATTATATTTTTGATTTTCTTTTATAACTTGTCGACGATGTGATGATATCATGTTTCAGGCGGAAGTTTCTGCCACGGGCAACACCATTTTCCATCACTGCTTTATGTGTGACTATAGGGATAGCAGTTGACAAATATGTTTGGCGTCATCGTCTTCACGAATGGAATTATAGAGCTGGAAATTGATGCACCAGTTGCTGTTCCAGACCCACCTTGCCTCTTGTGGTACGACGAATTTTTTGCCTTATGTTTATTAGGCTTTGTCAATACAATGATGTACATTTTTCCACTGAGCACGTCAAGCGTCATGAATCGGTTTGAAAGTAACAGACGTATCGACCACCTGGATAGCCAATATTCAAACTGATTTCGATATAGACTGGAAAATCTTTGAGATGCTCTGAATTATTAGATACATAGTTTTTGTATTTGTGCATGGCTTCCATGAACATCTTATACACCCGGGAGTTGTTTCTGGGAGCCATATCAAAATTGCACTCAAGTTATTCTTCTGGATATTGTCTAAAATTCGTGTTTTGTGTCATTGTGATAATTGAAATGCCACTAATACATATCTTGGAAGTTTTCTGCTTGTATTGATAGCGACGTGCCACGCTTTGGTCTTCTGAGGATACACAAACTATTGCATGTGAATCCTGTTTTGCTCAAAATAACGTGGGTTTTTGTTGTAAATCTGGCCAACGTGGATTCTAATTCAAGCATATAAACATCAAAATGTGTATGTTTAGGCATCCACAATAAAAACCACGTCATGATGAATTTTCTTTCTATCACTTAACTTTGTGCATGCAATCTGTAAGAAAATCTCCTTTTTTAGACCAAGCGTATGCATTACTCCTCTGAATACCGTATGGAAATCCCGAAATGCTCCAACTATTTTGCTCAAGGGAAGTGTGATGCACGACTGGAATATGTGCAAAAACGCATGGAAGCAAACACTTGATTGCATGCTGCGTTACGAGCAAAAGCAAAATGGGTTCTGAAACGGTCTCCGTTAAGTTCAGTAGCATTAGCGACAACAGCAACAGCATATCATCAATGGGAGTGAATTCAGAATTGACAGCAGCTCCAGTGTTTGTGTCTCTAAACCACCATATGTTGGTGGCAGACGATGGAAAGTAGTCCTCGCTGAACATGATTAGATTCATGATAGTGCTAGCTCGTGATAAATAGCCATTGATTTATTATACGGTCTGAAACTTCAGCTGGTGCTGTGCCGACTTAAATAGCGACCATCCTTTTCTCTCCAGTGTGACCTGATATCATGCTGAACAACTTCATTCGCCTGTCGCAGGTTATATTTTCGCTCAGACTTCCAGAAAGGCTTTATGGCGAAGCAGGTACACATCTTTGTCTCGCCTCATTCTTTTTTCGATACGTACTTCCGATTAGATTGGTGATATCGTGTCTTTCTATTCGACGTACTCGTACTCGGTCGTCCAGTCGTCGATGGTAGTGTCATCGTTCAGCCTAAGGTAATCGAGTGTAAATATATCATAGGTGGGGCCGCTATTTTATACTGATGTTATAAAAAAAAATAGAATGGTTTTTAAAATGATTATTATTTTTGGACAAATGTTTATTACCACAATCTTTTTAATCCTTGACTGGACATGATGGAGCCAAGACATCGCATTGGTGTAGCCCCACTCACCTTTCTCTCAAGATCCTGTAAAATGTATTCTTATCATTCACTGAGCACCTCCGCAGTTTTTTTTTATGTGGGCATTGTGCCTGCTTGGAATAATTGGAAAATTGCTTTTCCTATGATGCTTGAGATATTGTCGCCGACGGCAATTTCGATGTCGTCATATGTGATGACTGTGGCATGATTTAATTGAATATATTGTGTCCCACTGTCGTTGCAGATGCAGAGGCAGCTCCAGTAGCTCTAAATTATGTCGCCTTGAGGGCAGTCGAAGCTGCTTTCGCTACAATGAACGGAAGAGACGCTCGCACAGAGGAAAACAGAGTGAATAAAAATCCACACACAATTTTACGTTTCATTTTAACAGCTGATATTTTATCTGTGAATATTGTTTCTTTATGAAGCCATTATCAGACGTCATAAGGCTTTTCGATACACGTGCAGATAATATGCGATTCTCTTGTTGTTATTATCGATGGCATTGGCAGACTGATCGGTGAGCCACATGGTAATTTCCAAGATAACGTACGTGTTCAGGGTGGAAAAAGAAATGAAAGTTAAACAAAATCTGATATATCACGTTGGAGGCCAGACCGACCGAAGATAACAATCTCCGAGCGATCGAGCAGTTGCTGAAGAGGCTGTTCACGTCAGTGATCTTGACTGGAAAATCTCCTTCGTACGTTAAAGTGTCGTTTACGATAGTGCCTGCGCTTAAACCTAGAGAGGATCTGATCCAATTATAAATATCAAATCGCACGCCAAAACCGTCAGCGATCGTGATTCTGGTTCGCAATGTGGAGTAATTGGGCTACATTTGGTTTTCTTTGAGGTGTGTCCTTCAGCTCTGATCAATCGTGAATTGTCGCAGCGATGTCGTTGACGTTGTACCCGTCTGGCGATATCTTGATCGTTTGTCGTTCAGCACCTCACATTGCTGCTGCATTCGAGTATAAAGACCGATAATTGCTGAAGGGGACGTTAAAAAAGCTGCTCCATATCTCGGCAGAGAGCAGCGAGATCTGGTACGCCACCTGCTGATCTAATTGTAGCGGAGTATTATCCTCCACAGTCGATGTGACTGAACGTCAATTGAAAAACAGCGTGTTATCGCTGAGAGCCATTATTTACGTGCATGTGACTACATCGAGTCATGGGACAGAATCTGATACTGATCAGACGTTAGCAGTTTGTTATCCAAAAGATGAATCCACCATCTTGTTATCTGTACACCGACATTCCCAATTTGTTTGGAAGGAATCAGCATTTTTAATCGCTAGACGATCTCGGTAGGCTTTTTGTAATAGCGGATTTAAGAAACGTTGCTGGTGTCGCTGAGTCGATCTGATTATTTCCAGGAGCTGATCTTGCTTTGTATCTTACGTCATTTTGCTGCGTTCATTTTGGCGATGATCGGCTTGAGCAGTTTACGTGCGATATTTTGTTGAAACCCCATTTGGCATATTTTACACTCGATTACACGTTGACGTAACGTCGCCCGCTGATCGATAAACATTTTGAGAAAGTCATGGTGCTGACGACGACTTGTTTTCCAGCATGTTGCTGAAAACTACGTTTCTATGACAACATAGTTATTGACAACGGGGTTGCCATCAGCGATGCTGTCTTCGACGATTATATACTAGCCAGGTACGTAAAACTAATCAAAGCCTTTTCGATATCATTCCGGTACCGTTTCAAAGAATCGTGACAAACTGGTTCCTGGAACTTACGCTGCAGTGGCCTAGCAGTATTGGATTATTTCGCAGTGATGCCGCTACAATAATCTCTCGCGATCGCGTCAATGTTTATGTTGTCAAGTCCTGACAACAGTAACAAAAAATCACATGTTACGTCGGATATATTTAGGCACATCTTAATACGACTGAGAGAGATAAATACTGTTGCAGCTCTTTTTTCTCGACAACTATAAATACTCGTAGATGCGGTTCATGTTCTAGCGGTCGATTTTAATATTGTCGAGCACGATAATATTATGCTTGTCCGAATCCAGTTCTTGTATGGGTTGTATCTGATCCGGATCCACAAAGGTAAATATTGAATCGTTAGAATCTTTAGAGACAGAGTTTTCTTCAAGCAAATTGCCGAAGACAATGTCTCCGAACTCTAACAGTGTCCTGTATGTGTCCTGGTGAGGACTGAGCGTGTATAGGATCACGCGGTCGTATTGGAGCATGTAATTCATGAGCATATGCATAAGCAGATTCATTTTGCCACAACCGGTAGGACCCACGATCATGTAATGGCAATCGGGCATTAAAAAGTATGCTAGTGCGCTTTTGTGGACGTGGTTTTGAAGAAAATAATTATATTCATTTTCCATATAATTCACCACGTCATGTTCTGTACTTCCTTTCGACTGTTTATAGGAATAGGGCACAGAGATTGCGCTAGTCAGGATGGGCTGGATAAAAAAGTCAATCGCTACGGGTACTCCATGCAGGATAATCTCAACATGAACGGTCACGCCATCACCAATTTCGACGATGCAAGGTACCCTCCACATGACTCCAAAGCCGAACGATGGTCGCACGTCAATAAACTGGCAAAGGAGAAATCACAGGAAATATTTTCATGGAAGGAAACATTCTCTATTGTTTACCACCTCCAACATGACAGGATCTTCTATCTTCTATAACCATCTCCTCAGCAGATCTTGATGTGGCACAGGCTAACAAATATGACTGGCGGAATGATGTCTGAAAATTTATCCGTGACTGGACAAGTTCTTAGCGATGTTTCCATGTAATCAACTCCAACATCACAGAGTTCTGGACGAGTTGGAGCGTATACAATGATGAACCAGAGAAGGACTATGACCTATGACTTTGATACAAAGGATCGTTCTTTCTGGATTGACAAAGAAATTATACACCAATCGCAGACCAGACCGTTCAAAGTTTCAGTGTTAATAATGATGGTTATGATGAACTTATGACCATCAATAATTCAAATATTGGCTTGTACAAAACGACATAGATGGAAAACCGAAAGGTATACGGACTTCCATGCGATATCCATGGTAACATCCATGCGATATCGTAGTCACATTTGAACTCCTTTGGTGGTTCAAAGGTAGCTACCACTGGAGGAACACGCACAGAACATCAGCGTGACGTTTGGAGCTAAAATCTTAGTGACGGATTATCCACCAACGGCAAACAACGAGATAGGCACGGAAATGTACGTGGATGCAAGTCGTATCATAAACAGATCTGGGCACATTCAAACAATCACATACTAATTGAAACCGGTTTGGAGTTTCTGTATCAGCATCATCAGAATTCTCAAGCATTTAACAGGATTATTATGTTTTTGCAAATCTCCTGGCCGAGTCCATGCTACAAAAGAGTGGGCCACGGCTGTAATTACATCCAATTTCTAACTTCAGGTGCAGATATCTGCCGCAGTAGCTATCTGGAAATTTCAAGTGCGTGGAGGGTGGATGGAATAAAACCAGATATCACTCCTGATGCTCTTTACCTCACCTCTCCAACTGGTTCAACAACGCTTGAATTTTACATGTCCGTCGCAAGCATGAAGTACTAAACATTTACGTTTACTACACTCAGGACAAAACCTTTTAATCCTGCGCCAAATTATTGCCAAAATGTTACACTCGACGATCTAGTATAACTCGATATCTTAACAATTTTCTAATTAATGTATGTGGAAACTAAAGCTTCACCATGGCGGAAATTGCCCAAGTATCTATCGAACTTAACCAGTTATTGTTCGGTGATACATACAGGCAGGATGCGTCGTATGTTGAAAATGACAATCACTTGCTCAAACAGACCACGGGCAATTACTCGGATATCAATCAAGGGAAAAGCATCAAAGAAAATGTTCACACGACTATCCAGGAACTGTATCCGAGCGTCGTTGATTCGAAGTGAAAACCGGATACAATAAACGATGACGATTTGATCGAATGGAAAACGGGGACGTACACAAAAGTGAACACGACTGTATGGACAAACTATTATCTAAAAAAATAATTTCGCAGAACAAAAACTGCGTAATGCCAAAGAGTAAATATTTTTTTAACATGCCGAATTAGAGTAAGAGAACATGAAGGTGATCATGAAAGTGAAGGCCCTCGACGATGCAGTTGTTCTTAACCATCGGTTCCACAGCCGGTGGTTGAACAATCAACGTTTGAAACTGAACAAACACTGAACAGTGTTTTTATAAAAGGAAGAGTGCTTCCAAAAGAAAACTTTGTCAATGTTCCAAAGCCATCTCAGTATCAACTTGATAAAATTAATGATCGAGCAAAATATCGAAGAAAATACTGGAATCAGTGGGCTGCCAGGGACAGAGATTGCATGTTTCCAGCGATGAATGACTTTGGAAAAGAATTGCCCTGTCTTGTTATTACGTTTAAAAATATCACCGAAATATACCTTATGCCGCTCATGATTTCCGGTTCTTACACGTAGTAGAATCACATAAATATCCTGACCATCTTGAGCTGAAGGCCACTCCTGATACGCTGTCGGATCTTGCAATATTTAATCAACTGATGAAAATTCCAAAAGGATTAAATAGATTTTCACTTTGGGCTCTTGGATAAAAGCTTAGTGACTACCTCTAGTGTTCCTGTTACTACTTTCAGCACCAACTGTAATGCTAGCTATAACTCCTTTAGGACCACTACTACTATAAAATCGACCAGTACCACAGTTACAACTGCTGCTACTACTGTTGTTACTACGACTGCTTGTACTACAGAGAGCGCAGATTATACTTCTATAGTTTTGTTCATTTCCTTGTTTGCAAGAAGTGTTACAAAACTCGATATATATATGCTACCAGGAGCGCACTTTATGAAAGAAATGTTTACAAAATGTTCATCTATACAGCATCTAACATGATTTTACATGAAATTCACGATTATAATACTCCTCTGCACGTATAACGTAAACTCCTATGTTATTTATTAAGACATATATACAAGTATTTATCATTTTAATTAGCGTTTGGTTTAAACGGTTCAATAAATGTTTTTTGTATCTTAAATTTTAATTTACCCTTCCTATCCTTCGCTTCATATTGACAAATAATGTAATGCGCAAGAAGTTTTTGTTGTAAAGAAGAATGGACAACACCTTTGACCACGGGTGATTTCTAACTTGATTATAATTCACTACTTTATTCTACGCATACGTGTATTGTGTAGCCAACAGAAGATCAGAATAACTATCCATGCTTTATTCCTTCAAGCACTTTCGCGTCAGCTTCATGGATGCTCTTCAGGATAATCCATCATTCGTTTACACTATATTTGTAAATAAACGATCTGACATCATTGGATTATTAATTACGTCATTGTTTTTACCTCATGATACTAGTACCTTCTCTAAAACATTATAACAAAATTGTACATTAATTTAAATTTGTAATATTGAAATGTCATGACGGTGCATCATTTTTTTCGCATAGTGTAAAATGTGATCCATACTAATTAAAATAATATAAAAGCTATTCTGTCATCATTATATGAAAATGGATCGGTAAAACCCCAAAACAGCTATCCTAGCTGAGCTGATTCATTATGAGTAATCACGTTAAGTAATTATATAGAAGCCGGTGAGATGTAGAACAGTTTTATGAGGTAATAAGCCCAACATACATTAAAAATGTCGTCTGAATATAGCGTGTCATCCAAACACGGGTTGCTGATATAAAATTATTAGAGAAAATATATTCTCCAGATGCATACTAAAGGCGTTGCAAATCTTATTACTGATAATGTATAATAAGATACACTGACGGATATTTAATCCACGCCATCACAAACGGATATTTTCGATCCGTTTGTGATCGTTTAACAACTTGCTATGTTTTGGCATATTACCGTCCGTGTATATTGTATAATTTTAAATCTCCCGTGATGGAAGACTAATTACGGTAATATTATCCTTCTCATATTTGTACATTTATTTGAAGAAGAGACAATGCAAAGTTAAATTATGTGTAAACATTCATAGAAATGTGTTCCTCTGATAAAACAAACTCGTCATATGTCAATATTTATAATTACACAGATTTAAATTATAACCGCTAGCTTGCACATATTTGTGTTCATTTTCTCAACGTTCAATGTAAACCTTTTGAGTAATCACTAAAGATGGCAAGGGAAGGGAAATGGAGGTAGGAATGAAATGAAAGGAATAATGGAATATAAAACTGTACTTGGAAAAGCTATCAATACATACTTTTAAAGTTTAAATGAACCTTTAAAACATCAGTTTAGATTATATAGCAATTAAATCAAAATCAGTCAATAAATTAGGTGATATATTGATTATATTTCTTTTAAGTTCGGACAAATGAGCACGAATGGGAAAATAGTGGAATTCAGATGATGGAAGAAGACAGTAGCAGCCAAGGTAAACTGTATACGCAAATTAATTGACTCAGTCATTAATTTAAAAGCAGAATCCAAAAGTAATTATAAAATCCCCAAATAACTCGCATTAATATTAGTTACAATTATAATTTAAACGAAACTCAGTTATGTCTTTATTGTGCACATTATTATTGATATAATTTTGGGAATTCGTATTTTGCACCTTACTTTTGTGCTTTAGAGTTAGAAATTGAAACATCTTTGTTCCGTATAGAGCACTGTGGCATGGCGTGCAACAGTTATATCGTGTAAATGAATGAAAAATTTATATCCATTTCTTAAAATACTTACCAGAAGAGTACAAATCGGTGAAATATCAAACTCTTCGTTTTGGGAAATAATTCCTGTTCAGTGTATCTATCCGTTCTTGATCTCTTTGTGAACGCACACAAATAGGGAGGAATACAATAAATGTGTAATAGGTTATAGTAAATAATAAGAGGGAATAAAACCCATAGACAGCGAAAGATATGTATTGTGAATACTTGTGTTTTTGTTCTTTTCATTTCCGAATTATTTTATTTGTTGCATGTCTTTAAACGGAGTGGGTTGGAGTCATGTCGCTTTCAAACAAGAATCATTATTTGCAGGGTCTTTAAATTATCAGATAACATGCAATTCCTTTATATGCTTTTAACGTACTGAGGTCTATATTTATCTCTTCAAGAATATGACGTATAATGGACTGTACTCTTACGTTATTAAGTCTATTAACTACGTCAAGACACATTGACACATACTAGTCCCTGCGCTCGTTGCGCGTTTAAAGTGTAATCTCGCAGAAAGACTATGTAATCAAATACTCGGGCGGTATTTAGGATGACATTTCTGACCTTGTAAACTAAGCCATATTTGTATCCACTGTTGCATAATACGGACAAATGTTAATAAAACAACATGAAAATGTTACGTTCTGTTTTTACGTATTTATTTCTGCAATGTATGACTAAAGCTTGCAATACTTTACAAATATCGGAAACACCACTTAAAAAGGAAAATATAACTGTGTATTTATTGAGTAGAAAGAAAGCGTAAAGTTTGATAAGGACTATGTTGATGCATAAACCATCCGTGTGTAAGCAACTATGCAACTTTGACAAAAAAGGATAGAAAAATATAATGCCCAAAATATGTACATTTGATAAGCTTCTTTTTCTGGAACCTCTTCCTGCTCTGTCTCTTCTCCGATATTTCCCAACGGTTATATATCAACAAGTAATAACATGTACAATACTGTTATTTTATATCAATAAATGGATTTCGATACGCGTATGTGTACTTGTAACGCTGATTTTTAGTGGGGCCAAAATCACATGTCATAAAGCTAATATATTGCAATCGATCTGGCCCAGCTCTTATAAATCCACATTTTAAGAGGGTCTCCCAATCAAAACGCATCTCTTGGAAACACAAGAAGCTGTTAAAAGGTTGCTGCAAGAAAGACACAGATAGTTAGTACGCTAACTGATTTATGTTTATTCAAGCGGGCAGAAGGCCATACAGCAAGAAGTCAATATATGGAAGCTGCGGCCATAAGCCCGGAAACGAAGCACACGTATACATAATGGTGGAGTTAATATCAGCAGGGAGTGTGATGAGCCCAAAGTTTACTTTGAATTACTGAATTTATATTTTTGGTGGCTAGACAAACTCACCAGCTAGGACAAAGATGGTTACAAATAGACGAGCACAGAGTATCACTTTTTTAAGTGCTGACAACACAGACACACAGACTCACACACACACAAGTAATAACTGATGATTAAAAAACTTAATGTTTACGCACAGCTGAAATAACATTTATTTTAGATATATTGCTATATTCTAAGGTGCTTCTTAATAATTACTTAGGAGATTATATCATATTCTTGAAAGAAATGATCTACTCTGAAATGAAAACATTCAAAATATTAATTTTGAATCCAAATGAATGTAAAAGGCGTGTGATCTTACTATAGCACTAGAGAATAATCAGCTAAGTTTAGACTTGAAGTATCTTCTGGCATGGCATAATCTAGAAAAGGAATATTTCGCAAACTACGCCAAACGCAGATTTGCATCAAAAGAATAAACTCGCTCTCATTCCATGTATGATGACTCAGCATTATCTTATGCATATTTAATTTTGTTATTTGTCTGATAATTTGTTTTTATTATTTCATTACATGTTATTGTAATGTAACATTACTTGCTTAACTTGACATTGTTCAAAATTTAATTCATTTCTGCTTGATTTGATTGAATTTAAATATAAATACTTTATTTCCTTTATGTAAACAACTAAAATAGTTTCATTTTTTTCTTTGAGTATGTGCTAATTGAACAAATTATTAATCAAGTAAACAACTTTGTTTACTTTTGTATCTGTCTCAGAGTAAAAATCATTAAGTTGAGTCACGGCCACACACACACACACACACACACACACACACACACACACACCACGTGATATGTATCATGTTCCAATTGGTAACAAACTTCTATTTTTCCAGAAGAATTAACTCTTGTCCCCCATGCGGGAATCCGTGTTGCGTTTTGGTAAGTTCTATAACTGCGGTATGACAAAGGTTTGTCAGTTATGCTTAAAATCCTTGACAGGTCAAGTTATATTATGTTGTGTCAGTTTGGGCTGAATATATATATATATATATATATATATATATATATATATATATATATATATATATATATATATATATATATATATATATATATATATATATATGTGTGTGTGTGTGTGATCTGATATAATTCTTTGACAAAGACATTCCCTGGAATTTATACTGAAATCAACACCGGCATAATAGTTTATGTGATTAAACAAGATAATGTTGATACAGCTGCACTTTGTAGTTTATTACAGACGTCACCACATTTCAACTTGAATTTCATCGTTATGTGAACAGATATTCACTTAGTACTTTTCATTGATAGGACCTGCGTTTAAAATTCTTGGGTTATTGTTGGATTTAATCCCTAATACCGTAAGTACTTTTTTCTCATGGTTCACATGATACAAATGTTAGGGAAATAAATTCTTAGGTTAATTTTACAAAGCTTGTTGTCTCCATTCTTTCTTGTTACTTATTTTAAGAGCTTAGAATAGTAACAATTATAACTGAGCAGCTAAGCCTGTCGAAATACACATTCACGGTGATTCGTAGATAAATTTTCATTTCCTAATGTATCCCATTAATACAAATGAAAAATTGTAAATAAAGTTTGCTAAAGATATTTTAAAGAAAGTCGATTTTCTATGAATATAGTTCTCATCATTGTTAATACACTAAATTAAAAAAATCATAAAATCTTCAGTATAAAACATATACAGAGATATGGTTAACTTATACATATCAGAGGTGTGGCTAACCTTATTTACAATTTGCACTGAAATGGAAGGATAACAGAATATGTATGATGTAATCAATAGTTTGAAACTAATTAAAATACAGATAGTAAATCTGAAAAATATGCTCATTGATTAACATTTGTATCAAGGCTCTTAAACGCTGATAAGCCGTATTATAATAAATCTTCACATAATTTTTTTCCATCACATTTTCTGTAACTGGCTAATTCAAACACGATCAAAGGTCATGCTAAATCAACTATCCAAAAACGTTTGTGTAAGCAGGTTAATGAATATCCGTTAGACAGCAGTCATTCTTATCTTAGGCCGCCACGGGTTAGGAAAGGGCATGGCGAATTTACGACGTTGGCTTGCGACGAGATAGGCATATAAACCAACAAAAGGACTGACGGGCTATGGGTCTTGAGCAGGAACACCTCGACTCTTCGAAGCCTAAAAGCTATGAAAAGAAAAAGATATTAAGTTTAAAGATACTTGCATTATAATTAAATGCTAAAGAGTATCCAATCCTCATACGTCTATTATGTACATTTTATTTAATTTATATTTGATTTAATGTAATTATTTGTTTGTTAGATTTTTAAGAAAGTTGTATTCCATTACATGCTATTGTAATGTAACTTTATTTACAGGATTTGACATTTTCCAGAAATTTAGTTCAGTATGACTGTTTTTCAAATACACTAATCACAGAAACTTTGTATCCAATGCTGACCTAGTGCATAACCTTGATCCAGAAATCACTGAGAGTTGAAGCAAACAACCTTTTTAAAAGATCTGTCTCACAGATGTAAAAACGCAATTGGTTTTATTTTTTTAAAGTTGATTCCATTTCAGTGTCAGTTCGAGGCATCGTCGGTATCGTCATTGGGTGTATTGTCATCTCCGGAGCAGTGTCACTGGTAGCTGTATATGTATACAGGTATACCTCCACCCCATACAATGTCCCACAAAACATACACAATAAATTAAACGATGCTTTTAAATCCAGTCAACTTTCCAATTAGTTGATTGAATCAATTAAATTTTAATTGCAAGAAGCTATAATAATTAGACAACAATCCCAACTATACGATCCCCGAGATTAGATGTGACTCGCAGATTATTGACGAATGCAGTTACTATTGATTATTGTGTTACATAAAAGATGGTTGTTGTTGTTGTTGTGGTACCTAACACCATTTTTCAGCACACGATAGGCTATATATGGCGGCCAGTATTAAAGAGCTTAACGTCGGTATAATTCAAATTAGATCTGGCTGAAACTTGATTATTCTTGATGAATTCTTAATTATTGGCAAAAGTTTTTTGTATTTTGTTAGAGAGGAATACGTGCTCAACATAACCATACTAGATAAAGCTTGATATGGCAACGGCTATGCTGGCATAGCGAAGCTGACGATGTTGTTTGCGATGGACTCCACAGACCATGCCGGCGATGTCATATACAATGTAATACTTGTTACATAGCAAACCGTTCGATTGGTTGCAAGTCAGTATGTCAATAGGCGGGCAGAAATATTCGACCTGAAATTGCTACCACAAAGCTGTAGGCAATCTGCCAAGTCGCCGACTCAAATGAGCAAGCCGACGATAAATACCCGTAGGTGCAAAAGTTGTTGTAGTTGATGTAAGGTTTAACGCCATTAGGCTATGCATGGAGGAAAATATCAGTGATAGACGAAGAACCCAGGGAACTCCGGAAGGAACCACAAACCTACGGGAAGCTACTGGTAAGCTTTCTCACATACCAATATTGGCCACAAATGAGACTCGAAACCACGTAGATAGAGGTGATGTGACAATGATTCGTAACAACGAGCGCTTTAGACCGTCATGCCACTCGGGGCCCCAGGTGCAAAAGTAGGTAGACGAACAGTACGTGGCCAAAATCAAATTTGCCAATGATTTTGATATTTCTCCAAAGCAACTGCTCGATACCACGATCGAGTATCTGGTCGAAATTAATATATGTTATGCCGCAGATCAAGTAGCCCACCGGGTAGACTAGACTTTAGACATCACGGCCGGCAATCAAAAACACGGTATTGGAGCCATTATGGTAATCACGATGCGGCGAGAAATTGCTGCAACATCTTTAAAAGAATAAGAAACCGTTGGGCACTGCCAGTCAGAAACAATTTCACGGTTAAAAAGATGAGGCCTGCGTCATGATCTGTACCTTGGACATTGACAAAAATAAAATGATGACCATAACGGACCCAATAGACCCTCAAGTTGTGGTGACCAGATCATATGTCGATATTTCCACTAACAATAAGGACGATGCAGGGTTACCGCAAAAACGATCCAAAATATTAACAAAGAAAAACAAATGGCCTACGCGGAATTTTCTCCAGATTGCCGATTCTCTCTGAGCAACCGTCGTTTATTTCCTCATAACCTCTATATCCGTATGAGAACTCGGTGAATTTAAGCCGTTATTTTTGTATCGCTGAATAATATGCACCTGTCTGTGTGTGCAGAGGTTCATGAAAAGTGCTATCAAAAAAAATTTAATAAATGTATCCTTATGTAAACGTTATTTGCGTAGTATATGAATTCATTAAACTTTTGTCAATATGAGAATTTGTCAATGTGAAGATTAAACTGTTAAATATCTACATTTATTTTCTGAATTCATATTTCGTTATCAATCTATTCTGATGGATAATTCTGATTTTCGCATTTTGCTTACAAATGTTTGCTAGTATAGCCTGAAATTAACTGACCTATTATTTAGTTAATTATTTTCAATAATGTTATATTATATAAAAATATAGTAACAATGACTAAATCAGTCATCATTGGTTGACAGCGACTTTCATATTTACTGGACGAAATCGATTAAAATATCAATGATCCCAACATAATCGCACTCACGTACACTATAATTCATTATATATGATTCATTATATATGCTGAATGAACTCTAGTAAACAATTTAAAATATTAGTTTGACTAAATATGTGGCTCGCATTGATTTATTGCTAGATATGAGTAGTTTCGAAGACCAAATGTAACATTCACTGAAATGGCAAGAAGTCATATAATCATATTTTACAATCATGCAAAAGATATATTGTTTATCTTCAAAATATATTTCCTGCTACATGATTTTACAAACTATCAAATAATTCTTTATTAACCTATGAACTTTAGATTCATCTGTATTAATTATTCGTAGGAGAAGACTGGCTTGTGGCACTACAACAAAGACTAAGAGAAAACGTACACTCACAAATAGAACCAAAAGTGTAATGTTGAAGAGAGAACAGGAAGACAAAAATATCACATCTTCCACGGAACAAAGGGAAACACGAAATCCATTGTACGAATCGGCATATTACAACGGAGAAGCCGATTATGCCACAATTGAATAGAAATGACTGCGACAAAGCCACAATGTACACATGTCGGATTCATACGAAGTATGTGTCTATTCATTGGATGGTTCACTACATTACAAAGACTGTAACAATTAATCACATGCATTGAGAGAGATGGTAAAAAACGTGAAGATGTCAACACAGAAAACAACTACCAATAGGACACTATGAATAAAACGAGGGAACCGTTATCTGACAGCACATACAACCACACAAATGAGTTTCAGGATGAAACTTATGCCAGAACAATCTCAATTGCCATAATACCTTTGGATGAAACGTATTGTCACCCTGAATGTAAGAGTATTCTGGATCCTATATAGACGGACTAGTGACGATTTTAGCAGGACTAGTAAATTTCTTAATCTAATAGTCGTTCTTACTACAGAGTATTTTCGGTTATAGTAGTATTGTTTCTTATGAGGTAATTAGTTGTGCACTTGACTAAAGTATAATTTTCATTATAGGTTACATCCACAAACTGGTGGTCATCAGCACCAAGCCACACAAGAAGTTTAGACGTTCTAGACCAGTACAAACCATTGCTATCTGTATATGCATACAGAACACGCTATTCCCTTCCTTCTTAATTCTCAGACTTTCATTTCAGCTCTGTTGGAAATCATAGTTCTTGCTTGGAGAAAAACATTATCCAATGTGATCATTTTAGTAGGCATAAGACTTTTAATTTCAAGCAGCGCACATTCACTTGAAATTACATCTGTCCTCGCTGACAAACTCTATACAGAAACATGCATTACTTCAACAATCACACAATATCTATTAGAATTTAAATAGAGTTTTGCTGCCACTTCCCTATGATATATGTAGTTTGTGAAGTTATTTATTGTATATTTGGAACGTAAATATTCTCTTATAAATGTATTCAGATAGTGGAATCCTTTGTGTTGGTAGGGGTACAAGCCATGTTTACAATCTAATTCGCTGTGATACGGCGGCCGATTCTGTTTAACACCTTAGGAGCCATATAATTAGAAAACATTCTCTACAGTGCAAGACGACATATATACTCGTTAGTTCAAGTGCACATAAAATACATTTTACTTGTACTCGTTTACATTGTATATACGTATATCTCAATATTTATGCTTTGAACGGTGTATTATAACCATTTTTTTAAAAATAGCGTTTGATTAAATTTTTTCCTTTATGCTATTTCGAATTGTGATTATGCTATTTACATGTGACTTTGTCGTTTGGTTTTGAATTTTTTAAATATGTACAAAATCAATACGTGTTTGCATGCTTACTTTTATAATTCTATTTTGACTTTGCTGGTACACTATTTGAGAGCAGATACCCGTCAATATATATATATATATATATATATATATATATATATATATATATATATATATATATATATATATATATATATATATATATATATATATATATATATATGCACGGCCGCGAGGTACCGTCCGCGTAAGGTAGAACAGTGACAATGAGCAACTTGTGGATATTAAGATACACAGCTATGTTGACTTTCACAGTCAGTTACACTGTAAGTCTTTTCCAATTCAGTTTTATATTATTGGAATGAGTCTTTGTCTTTGTCACTTTCAAAACAATGATTGTAGATATTGTGGATAAATCTTCCTTCTCAAACACGTGTTGTCTGTACATTTCTTATGTGCTTCAAATGTTTCCCATCGATGTATGCTCAATAGCAAGCTTATACTTTTTGGATCAACAAATCTCTCTCTCTCTCTCACTATCTCTGTATATACCTTTCTGTACACACACACACACACACACACACACACACACTATATATATATATATATATATATATATATATATATATATATATATATATATATATATATATATATATATATATATATATATATATATATATATATATATATATATATATATAGATAGATAGATAGATAGATAGATAGATAGATAGTTAGAAAGAGAGAGTGAGAGAGAAAGACAGAGAGAAAGCTGTGGGTGTTATTGATAGAAAATTGAGTTATGTAACCTTGTCGAACAATGGATAGGGATGAAACATAATTGGGGATTCAGTTGGCTTTACAATACATGATTAATTTCCTGATACTCTTGAAACGCATTTACATTACAGAAACTAATCCTCTCATTGTATGAATATCATGTTTGTTACAGCAGTGAACGAAATGTCTATGTATCTTTCTAATTTCCGTCTATTGCATTAGGATCTAAATAAAAAGAATTACTTATTTCTGAAGAGTAATACATTAATATTTAAGGTGATTGATGGGTGCGTATAAGAATCATTCGAGTCCTCCTTTTGAATGCGAATTTTCTTCTTCAGTTATCTGAGTTATGTGCAGTAATTTTAAGTTAGAAAATCTTAACTTCATTTGAAATAAAACATCAGTGTGCTCTTCTGGCAAATCAAATGATGTTTCGGATTATATGTTCTTTGTTAAATATAATTAATGTCCGTTCATGTATCCTTCAAATATAGTGATGAGTAAATTAAACAAATAATTCTAAATTACATTTTAATTAGAAGATGTTGTAGTATAGGAAGATCATTTTAGAACTCATGTGACTAATTATTAAATTAATTATATTTTATCCAATATGATAACAAAATGTTTAAAAACAAAAAAAAAATACATTTAACAGAAAATCCTTTATCTCAAGTTGAAGATTTTTTCATACAAAAATTTACGGCAAAATAGAATAATGTTTGTATTGTACATTATGCATATGAAGTCATAGCCTATAGATAGTGTCCTTTGTGAAAACTGTACATAATGATCGTGCGGGAAGTGCCCTGTTATATTTTACTTTGCTCCCCCCAATTTTCATTGTAATAACCCGCCCGGTAAGAGGTCCACATTTGAATAGGATAAACCTCTGTCTATGCGGAAAATACAGTGAAAGCAGCGAGCATCAAGACAGCTGATCAGCACTGAATGAATATGTATACTTATGTTTGTTTAATAGAGCTTGAGAGAGCGAGAGAGAGAGAGAGAGAGACAGAGAAACAGAGAGAGAGAGAGAACGCTGGTAAGATATTATTTGCAAATTAGAAACAAACACACGACATGAGCTACATTGTACATATGTAAGAATAATCCGAGATTGGACTTTATGCCTCCTTTTTTTTTGGGGGGGGGGGGCCAAAATTGATCAAGTGTTATACTTGTGATATTTATTGCTTTAAACAAAACTATGGCAAGTGTTCATCGTTAAAATTCACCCATGATTATCCTACCTGCGTTGTGTCTTTCTATCTCGCTCCTAAGCACACACACACACACACACATACACACACACGTATACATATGATTAAATTCTGACTAGACTGCTTCAATATATGTATGTAGTTCCGAATATCTTTTTCTGGGTGCATTAACAATTTTCACACAATATGTGTTAGGATCAATCAACAGTTTATTACGTCATAGTGTTGTAAGTCACACAAGGAAGAAATGCAGAGTTTTCTAGTTTTATGACCGTATTGGTTTGACGCTTATATAAGCACATCTTATACATTTATTATATTCATCTTCATTACTGCATTTCGTTTGTCATAATACAGGTTACATTTAACAAGCATCACATTCCTAGTCTCTAATTATTTATGTAAAACAGAAAGGGGAATTAAAATATCTCAAAACTATATAGAGGGTAGAAACTGTCAAACATTTGTGTTTGTCCATATAGTACCACATATTTGTCAAACCTTCAATAAATGCAATTTAATATTACCAAATGAGCCATTCACTAAAATATAATGTTTTCCGTGCCACACGATGGAATATATTCATTAATACAGTAGGAAAATAAAATATATTATAGAGTTTTTTTTCCTAGGCAGGGCGATATTAGCATTGCTATAGGAAGGAGTTCAATTTGGGATAAATAATATAATCCGCGGAAAATAGTTTCATTAATCATCATAGACGTTATGGGGTGTTACCATAAATCAAAATCAAATGTTTGTAATTAACAATATTTTTTATTTTATTTATGTATTAATATGTATTATTAGATCGAAATATTAAATTCAACTTACAGTAATGGATACATACGAGTAGACAAAGTATGTTCCTGAGAATAACACACCTTGCGTAAGTAGGTTGATAAATAGCTAGATAGGCTGTTGAATTGATACATTATTTCAGTACTTGGTATTTATAAACAAAACTTTTGTTTCGATTGTTTTTGATTATTTGAAAAGTATATATTTTTCCTATTGTTTACTTGAAAAGGGCAACTTCGTGCAGAGCAAAAGTTTTATCTAACACGGATTGATATTGTTCATGATATCAATCATCCCTTGTTGTATATTCATATATACACACACACACACACACACACACACACACACACATATATATATATATATATATATATATATATATATATATATATATATATATATATATATATATATATATATATATATTGTAATCTTTCAAGTTCAAACATACACGGAAATTTAGAGATAGCATAAGGAATCAGGAAAATAATGCGTCAGTTAATATTGAAATACCTTTGACAATGGGAATGACACATAACCGACTTATAAATACCTTAATGGAGTCGCGCTGATTCTTCAAAAACGTGTCACAGTCGATATCTATCTGCAGTCCTTCGTAAGTTCTTTCTGTGTGACCATGCACCCTGATGAATGCAATCAGTTAATATATTATCTGTGAAATCATGATACATCAACAAAACCAACCATTCCTCTGTGTCTCTGTCTCATTATCTCTCCATCTCTGTCTCTCTCTGTATGTATTTTGTCTTTCTCGTATTCGAACAAAACCCAATAGATGTATCCAGGAAACGTAATTTTGACATTGCTCTATATATCATAAGCTTTAAGTGGTTGCTGCTATTTAGCCACAAAGGGGGTAAGACTTTAGCTAAGGAAATTTTGCATATGTTGTAATTACAGACATTTTATATTTATATGTTCACGTCTTTCGTTCCTTTTGATTGATTTGCTGCCATACAGTTTTAGTTTAGAGATTAAGCTCCCGTCATATGATGGCGAATTATTTAGTTATCATTTTTTGGCTGTAAAATCTCCACATAATGATATGCATGATATGTTAATTAATATTTAAAGCGGGTGTAATTGCACATGTTATAACCACTCTTGGAATATTCCTCTAGACTTTAAAACATCAGGGATGATATAAATGTAGGCAAATTAACATATGTTAGTGATCAGATTCCTGTGTCGCTTATGCCACTAAATTACATCATCTATTTACTAGCTCATTTGGGAAGTAATTTTGTACTCAATTGACATCTAAACTAACTTAACGCTTTCAAAGGTTTCAATGAGTGTATTGATATTGCACACATATACTGCATACGCGCATGCACCGATATACATGCATATTGTTTCGTACTACATACACTAAGTGAAAAACACACGATATATATATATATATATATATATATATATATATATATATATATATATATATATATATATGCAGTTTATTATGGACGTTTGATATAAGTTGCGTTGATGTCTTTCTTGTAGGCAGATTTTCCATAGAAAATAAAATATCAAAGATGATTTTTTATAAAACACAATAAATTTAAAGACAAACGTAATATAATGTCAGGCTGATTAAAGTACGTGTAATGTAGGGAATATAAAAGCAGTAAATAAAAAGTATTGGCCCAATCAAAATGTTATCTTTGCTTAGGAGGAATGTTCAGACCATCCACTATCAAGTGTGATCCCTGTAAAATAATAAAGTTGAGGGTGGGGATTATACAACTGTATGACTATCATGGAATGTTAATAATAATCACAAAACTAACTAGAAAATCAACTACTCTATTTATCAACCTGAAACATTGGCAACGCTAGTAGGTAAAGTGGAACAAGTAACCCATAAGATCAGCATGTAATCACCACCAACCCGTAAGTGTGTAAGGTGTGCGTATATATAGATATATGCATACATGTACAAGTGCGTACTTTGTTGGAAGGATGAATGGCTAAAACGACATTGTGATAATGTTAAAATATGAGAATACTGCAACGTATTATATATTTATTTGACTTATTGCTTCCTTTCATACTTCTCTCCCAGTCTAACTATCTGCCATAAACCATTGGGCAAATGTTATGTTTTAAACTCGTATATTTGATCTAGTACCTATCGGTATCAAATATTTTTTTTAATTCGTATATTATTAACACTTAATCCAAAGACACCAACCTTAGTACCGTAATCATGTCTTGATTTAATAATAATAATAATAATAATAATAATAATAATAATAATAATAATGATAATAATAATAATATTGATAATAATAATAATAATAATATTAATAACAGTCTTGACCCTGGAGTTTGGTAATTGTTCTGGGTTGTAAATTAAAAGTGTATCTCTCTCTTACGTTCTATATGAAACGACTAATTAATGCAACCTCTCTATTGGTTGGAAAAAAAACTGTTTTTATCTGCCTGCTGGGTTCAGGGGTCTTTCATAAATGTGCAGTTTAAATAACAATGTTTGACCTTGCATAATTCGAATGATTTCGGATATATCTATCTATCTATCTATCTATCTATCTATCTATCTATCTATCTATCTATCATCTATCTAACTACCTACCTACCTATCTATCTATCTATCTATCTATATCTATCTATCTATCTATCTATCTATCTATCTACCTATCAATCTCTCTATCTCATTCTTTTTTTTACCTATCAATTCCTCTTCGCTAGCTTGTATAATACAACTAGGGCATTGCTGACGTGTTTCATATTATGAAGGCAAGTGAAAAGAAATATGTATAATATGCACTTCCCTAAACATAAACATAAACATAACATATGTACATGCATACATACATACATACATACATACATACATACATACATACATATATACATACATAACATAACATCATATAGTTTTAACTTGATGATATCACTACGACTTATGTCTCGTGTCAATATATGGTTATGACTGGTGATGATGAGATGGATGTTGATCACCTGTCAGTTTATATAGGTAATGGAGACGTTTTAACAACTAATTTTTTCACCATTGATAAATATGTTAGATTGTCAACACTACGAAGTGACCAGTAATCCTCATCCATTGTATTACTACTAGTGTGGGAAGAACGTGACAGGTAATCATCATCGATCTTACAATTCCTCCTGTTGGAAGAATGTGACAAGTAATCGTCACCCGTCTGATAACTCCTAATGCATGACAAAAGTGACTGGTAATCGTCGTCCATTTGACAATTCCTACTGCAGGAAGAAAGTGACAGGTAATCATCACCCATCTTACAATTCATACTGCGGGAAGAAAGTGCAGTGACAGGTAATCGTCACCCATCTTACAATTCCTATTGCTGGAATAATATGACATGTAATCACCAACCTCTTACAATTCCTACTGCAGGATGAAAGTGACTAGTAATCATCTTCCTTCTTATTAATCCTACTTCAGGAAAAAACTGACAAATAATCGTCATCCATTTCACTACTCCTGATACAAGAAGAATATGACTGGCAGACGTCCTTGATTTTATTACTACGTCTTGATTTAGACTCTTTTAAACTGAGTCATATACAACATTTGCAACTGTACAATGTAGTACTTGAGAGGAAAATAAATCGTTGAAAGACATTGAGAAGCACGAAACAACGAAGTATCAAAATTGCATGCAGTTCACAAACATATCGATGACCTTGGATGAACAATGAATGATTTTAAAATGGAAGTCACGGGTAATGAATCATCTAAATGTGCTGAAATGGCTGTGTTGTTTCACACAAGACGCATGATACTACTCCTGCCATGTGTATTGTTTACTGAATTCCAATATGCTATATACATGATAACTGGCAGGCCATAACCCCTACCTTACTCGGTCAATTCTTCCTTCTTTTGTTCTTCTCTTATGTCATGAATGTGTCCATTCATGCGTGTATTGGTTGTCAAAACAATGGATGGATGGAGGAATTAATGATTGGAAAATACTACTACTAGTGCAACAAAAATAACTACTACGATCATTAATAATAATGATAATAATAATAATAATAATAATAATAATAATAATAATAGCTGGTTCATTGTTATCGGCTCTGGATGTAAATGAGTGTCAGCGGCAAATATTTCGTAGACGAATCCCTCACATATGGAGTACAGTACTTCGACAGAAAAATACTACATGCTATTTCAGTTCTTTCATTTCTCAAAGGGTATACTTCCTTTAAATTCATACATCATCAGGTAAACAAGAACAGGTTTTCGAACTGCAGCTGACTTGTTTGATTTGGTATATTAACTGCAAGTTGCTGCCTTTTGTACATGTTCATACTAACTGAGTAATTCAAGTTTTGGAATTATATGAGTTGTAATTTTTGTCTCAATTTCCATGTAATATGAATAGCAAAACACACAGCTATTATACTATACCACATTAAAGTTACTTGCGCATTTGAAAGACGGCCATGCCATAAATGATATGCATACAATTTGCAGTTAAGAACATTTTTATCATGGAACAACACAAACCTTTAAGTATTTTTTATTTGTGGTCATCAATGCATGAAATTTAATGTCATTAAAAACCAAACGTGAAATCTGTGAACTTTTAACTTTCAACTGTTTTTGTTCATATCGTTTAGTAAAGAGAATGCAAAGACTGTCAAAATAATAAATAGTCACATTTCATGCCCATAATAAATACATTGTCTGGATATATAAATTATGCTAACTCTGCATAATATATATGCAGATGACGTTTGTTAAGCCATTTAAGAAAGTTCTTCATAAGATTACCTATGTTTATGGGTTGAACTTTAACATCATATTTGCGAACATATTTACATAGCCATTGTACCTTAGAAGGTTCTAGAAAGAAAACGTGTTTAATACACTTAATTATGTAGGAAAATTCAATATTAATGATTAATTTCGATTAAGAAGAACTTATTGTCTATTATATCGGGAATATTGTAAACTGAACCAAGGAATTTCCAGATTATATGATCATGATATATCAATACTATTGGCACACCAGCTCATCCAAAACAATTGTCGCATTTAGTACTAAAATTCATTCGGAACACTCTATTTTGGTTGACTTTTGCTAGACCTTTTACGATCATTTGTGATTTAATTCACAGTACTTGTAAGCGTAGTTACGGAATTTAGTTTTACAAAATTCATCGCAGCCTCATACAAGTATCTCCAAAACTGATGGTGGCACAAGGTTTAGGAATCACACTTCCGATATGATTGATCATACATTCTGATCTCTTGCTATGTGCACTTATCGTAAGATTGCTACAAAGTGAACACGAAGACACATACTAACGACATAGTTATTCCAAATGCTCTAATTATACTAAGGCTAAGGACATGATTTTATATTGAAACAAAATACATTGGTTAACTCAAACAAGCCCCTTTCGGATCATATTTGTGAGAAGCATGTATATGCTGTACATAAGTAGAGTAGGATGACAGGTAATGAGATTAATACACATGATTCTGGATTGGTACTGGTATGTTCATTTCCACTAGAGATTAGTTACATGATATATGCATGCTGGCCAAATTAACATATATATTTCAATATTAAACACCTAAATATAATTTACATTATTATATGTCAAGTATGTGACTTTCTAAGCAGATGATTTGCGTGCGATGATCAGGCATATTTTCAATTTACATTAATGGATACTATCAAAAAGATAGAAGACCCTATATGTTTGTTGCTACGTGACATAATTCAGTCGAAGTAATTAAGGACTAATTTAGAATGCACTTTTGAAAATGTCGACTTTGTCAAATGTAGACGTTGTTAACTGATTCGTTGACAATACAAATGCCTTGATGGACTCTATATATGAACTGAGAAGTGCACTGAAGACGCAGCAATGGTGTTACTGCAGACCTTTTTATATACTTCAGAAATTAACATCACTGTATTTTCATAAGATTGCAGTTTCCTGTCCACGAGAGTCATGTCATGCATGATACAAGCTAGAACCTAAACCAACAGGATCCTTGGGTTAGAAAATTAAATGTCTGTGTGTTTATTGACTGACAGAGGAAGAACAATAACACGGTGGTGACAGGATGAGATATGATAAATGTCCAAATGCGTATGACGAGCATGATCATATGACCCGGGAAGGATCACTTAAAGACGATTTTAAGAAACTTAGATTACATTATGTGCCCTATATTGTGTTCCCAGACGACACAATCAGATCTTTTATAATTCTGTAAATATTGTCCTTGAAAATGAAAATGTCAGAATCGCCGCTTTTTCTAGCTCCATTTTATTTTATACCTGTCCAGATTGGTTCTATAGAAAGTAAATATGATTAAATGCCAAGTTAAAAAGTGATTAATGGTATTGCAGAGAAAGCAGTTTCAACGTTCGAGGAACAAAACCCAATATAAGACGAATAATTACAGCTCGTACCCCAAATCAGTTCATGCATACTGTTTTAGACATATGGTTATTGGTGCATGAATGAGTAATTGCTGGGTCATTTCGATTGCCTCTTCAGAACAATTACAATCAACATTATCACACAGGCAAAAACACCCAAATAAAAAAACTATTTACCTTGAATAAAGCAAACTGAATCGGCATCATATATCAA
>JAPYKE020000797.1:0-61515 GCA_028554795.2 Sinohyriopsis cumingii | reverse complement strand
AGGGTTTCGTAACGCCATTCTGATGCAGATATTCCTTGAGAAAAGTGGAGTGAAATTGTTATCGATAGCAGTAGCGTCCGTGCCAGCTGGTTCAACACACCGTCAGCAAATTCTGCAATCACGTCACATCTGTCAGATTCTATTAAGTATGAAATAATGATAAAAATCTAATCTTACACACAATCGCCAAAAGACAGTTAAGCATAAGTCTGGATAAATGTTGTGTGCTTCAAACTGAATTTCATCTCCGGCTACTAACGATGTTGACAAGGCAACCGTGGGTGAATTTTTAAAGTCACTGTCTGGCCTCGCAATACGTAATATTAGTGCTGCAAAATCAAGACAAAGATCTCGATTATCGTTTATCCACATTTCCATCCGTCCCCACATACCTTTAGTTCCAGTTATGAGAAACAAATATGATCAGGACTCACGCACATTTAAGATGTGCCTCTCAGATCTATCAAACTCAGCACCAGTAGAAACTAAAATAAGTCGACCATTTACTAAGGCTGCATCTCCAGATTTTTCTTCTAGCACTTTGATTAATATTCCCCAAAAACGTTCATATGCGTTGGTTTGTGGGAACATATACAATTTGCTGATTAACGCATTTTTCTGTTTTATCAAATTGTTCGTTCACATATTGTCTTATTGCAGCTTTTAACATCAATATGCTCTTTGATATGAACAAGCGGTTACTCATTCCACCATTTTCACTAACTTCAGCCAGGTTTGAGACAGAGCTTTCAATTTTACCTATGAGCATTTCCAATCGATCTTCAAGGTCGTGAAGGTCACACAGTCCAAGAGTTGCAAGCACCCCAAGGTCCTGTCCTTTCTTTGGTGAATTATTATTGGTGGGTGTGCGTCCTGGTAACAGTTAATATGAAGACCTTTGTACCTGTTGGTCTCGCCGTTCTTCCATTGTATGAGATTATGATGCCGGTTGTTCTTTGTGTTCTAGTGTTAATGCCAGATTTTTCCCGTTTTAATTTCGTGTGTGGAGGCACACGTTTTGGTCGAGGAATAGTCTTCTGTTTCAGTTTCAGTTGTAAAAACACCAGAGATTAACTCTTTTCCCTGAAGGAATTTCATCAAACGATTAATATTGTTCATTGTTTCACGAGTTTACCCAACATTAGCCAAATTAAGTATCCCATTATAATACCCATAGACGTGTTTAAAACCAGTAAATGTCCTAAATACCCACCTTTATTATGTTTTGAGATGGATTTTTGGTCACTATATCTTTCCGGGGGGGGGGGCCAAAACTGCATGGACAAGATCTTACAAAATCCACTAGCGGCCTTTTTATAAAAATTTCGTACTGGTATTTCCAGCATTGACTGATATAGGGGTGAATGTGGCTCATTAGGTTCTCCAATGTCTTCTTGGTCTTTGCCTTCAGCTGCCATCTCTGGCGTGCATGTAATCGTCTTCGTTGTTTGATAGCCTCGGTGCGCGTCAAAATATGTGTGCGGTATTGACTTGATTCCTTGGCATCACATACTTGTACACCATATTGTTTTCAATGGGATCCAATTCGTCTATGGTAGAGGAGTCGTTGATGGTGGAAACGAAATCGATAGTTACTACATCGTAATGATTTTTGAACTTCTTTGAGCATATTTTAAGACGGTTCATCGTCATTGAATGATACAATTACGTACAACCGATTCCAGTTTACCCATCGTAAAATCATGATGTTCAGCAACATGTGTGTTTTACCGGATTCAGCAGGGCTAATGATGAGTGCCCGACCTGAGTTTGTAAACATGGTTCCATTACCATGTTTGGCCCGTTTAAGAGTTTCTTGCGTGGAGAAATCAATGACATTGAAAACATATGCGAATGGTCGTTTCGCTAATACCATTGCATACTTGTCTATCGTTATAATCCAATCGTGTCTTCGTGTTGTGTGCGATGTCGTACAAAAACGCGTTCCTGAAGTCCATTTACGTAACGAACGACCAATGCTGGGATTTGTGCCGATGTGGAGTAAGAAGTTCACGTTTATGAGGTCCAGTTTAGAAAAAGATATCGCGGCTGCATTAACAAAGTTACTGTGGAGTAAATATAAGGGCGAAAACATCTACAATTATTGCGGTCATGGTACTCGCCTGGATGTATGACTATTCTCACAACCAACCCAAACCCGGTGAAGAACTTATTAATCGCGAGGATGAGACGTTTTACCGCCTTGACCATGCCTTAACAACCTGAAGGCGATTAATGCAACACTGGGAGAACGAATCGCATGAAAGCAATGATTGCCTTGTGTGGACCTCATTAGAAACATACATTATACTAATAAAAACAATGGACGCAAAGAGCCTTACCTTCTCCAAAATATACTACAGTCTGCGTCAGTACTAGAGAGGTAACTTGTCAGATTCTCCAATGTCTTCCCAAACACGGCATTGATCATGAGTTTGAAAAAGCCATCTCAGCTTCAGTGATGGCCTTGTTGAGCAGGTCTGTGTTTATCTGAATGTAGGGACCATCTAGGACTGCCGGCGGAATTTGAGCACTGTAAGGATCTTAATCATGCTCATTCCCAGTCGCAATTATAGCTGAAGATTACAGATGTGTGGTATGTAATTGTGCTTTGTCCTGAGACTTGGAACGATCTTTGAGCATTCGGGTGTACTTGCGTCCTGACTCATTCACGATCGAGCAGTGATACAGGGACAACCACCACCCGGGCCAGAGGATAATTTGCTCCAGTCATTCATGTACTCGAACGGATACACAGCTTTCGTTGTGATCAGCTCCGTATTGGTAGGACAGTATTGATTTTGAAGTTCTCCTCCTTCTGATTGTTCACTAACTTCTCCAGGGACGAGTTCATCAACTGGTTCGAATCGATCTACAATTACCCCAGCCTAAACGTTAGGTATTTATCCATGTTGTTGTGGATCACGCTGAACGATTGTAGGAATACCTCTTCTGTGTCTGGAGCGGCGGCACTCTGGGAGCGATAAATAAACGGTGGTTCTTATTTGCCGTCGCATCTAACCTGGAAGTAACAAAACCCGCATTGAATCTGATCTGCGACTTGCACTGTGAGGTCAGATTCGGTGCATTTATCCACGACCACATTCCGGCACTTACAATCCACGTAGATGGTGTAGGGGGCCTTCATCTTTCGTTACACGGCTGTATTTTAAAGGGTGTTTATACGAGGCTCACAAATGATGGTGCGTTGTGGTATTTCACTGATGCCTTCGCAGTAAAAGTGATCTTTAGCCGTTCTTGAGTGCTAACTATATGTTTGTAATGTCTGCAATGTAATTTCTTGATGTGGTTATTTCTGTGCCGTTTAAAACAACCGACTAATGCTTTTTGTCCATACATTGTGCGAGACCGATTCTGAGTCTTTTATTTGACTCAGCAAGAAAGATTAAATTTGGGTTCTGCCGTTCTGTCCGTGGGGAGACAATGGTAGCGAATAAAAGCCTCTGTCATAAGCGAAGACATTAACAGCGATACCTGGGTTCATTGTTCAAATTTCTTCAGTGTGGCTTTGGTCACGTGCACGGGAAACTCGATATCATCAAAGTTTGGAGATGGACCTCGACCTGGCTATCTCTTTCGAGTGTCCATCTGACTCTGCATTGGTTTATTTCTCCGTTTCGAGTTTTTTCGATGTCTCTGCCAATTTCATATCTGTTGGCGCTGCTGTCTTTGCGGTTCAGAATCATGCAGGCGCCTCTATGAATTCACTAAGTAGTAATTTTGAATCCGTCCTTGTCATGACTAAGCGGCACAAATAGATGAACGATGAGAACAATGTCTGATTTGATTCGAGCCTGACCAAAGTTTTCTGACAAAACTATAATTCCAGGAATTAGATTGGTCAGAAATTGTTAAGCGTCTTTGGCTGGTGTGCATGTGGGTGGGATAATGGGCACGTGATTTTCCAATTCATCACTACGTTTCTGACATTTATATTCGGGCATTTGTAATTGCGTGAACGTGCTCGGATGTTCCAGTAGCGGAAGCCGAGGACAGCATTCGTTTCTATTCTTCCTCAGCATGAAGACGGTTTTGTTCATACGATTATGTTGTCGCAAGAATTTCGACTATTCTTGCGCCAACGGATATATGAATATGCTGCTCGCAAGCATATTGTCTTAGTTGTTTTACCGTTGTTTTGTTTGTTGTCGCAGTGCCGGTGACAACCGATGGCTGTTTCGGATTCATGGCGAGGATGGGTCTTGGTAATTCATGTTCGTCTGCTTTTCTCATGCAACTTGGTATGGGTATGCCGTGCTGCTGTGCGAGCTGTCTTAGCTGTGGAACTGTAGCCATGTCTATACTAAGGGGAGAACGAATCCTTCACGTAATATTTTGTTATGTAGTACTAGTAATGGCATTGTCTGCTACAGTGTTAGTATTTTACATGACAGGTTGCCTTGCATTGTTGAGTTCCCATACCATGAGACTTTTTCGTTCCAGTGCCATGGAAATTCCTATTTACTTATGTGTGAGTGTTTATCTAATTGACAATAATATGCTCATAGCCTCTTTCCTTTGTGTTAAACCAGCCTGAGTATGGCTGCCACTCGTCGCAGTTTGATATCCTCCTCCGCATCAGATGGTACACTGATTGCAAGGCAAGGCGGATAGCAAGCATCACACAGTGTATTACGCGACTTTATGGTAACTTGCAATTTCAGATCAGGCTTTTTCAGAATAATGGCGTATTCTTTTTGGAGTTTGCTCACCTTGAATATGTAGCAAGATGGCCGCTATGGCTTAACCGGCTTGAGCAGCTGTTCCGTTTTTTAGTGCCGTTTTCATGATTTTTGTGCTTGTTGCCTGTCATCATCTACGTTATTGTGTTCATTATGTATTGGCTGTTCAATTCATATGTGTTTCTTCATCTCCTTGTTTTGGAAATGAGAACAATTAGACCTTTTCTCAACTCTCTTGCTACACTGTTTTTGAACAAACCGCCATCGTGATACTCGCCAGTCTACCCGTTTATGCTATGATGGACCCTTATTAATTGCTTTAAATGATCACTCCTTGGCTCTCCACTCTACATTGTGCTCTAGACTAAACGAACTGGGACTACATTCATCATTACCTAAAGGTAAACAGAAGAGATAAAAGAAACGTTGTTTCAAAGCTGGCCGGCGTAGAACAAGAAGAAGATTCCAGTTATCTCCCTTATTTCGGCTCAACAATTTTTAAAACAAATTCGACCGTTAATTTAGATAACTTAATTCAAATCCCTATTAATACGTCTACCTTTGTGTGAACGATCCAAGAAATACCTCTGCGTATTGCATTATTCAATGCCCAGTCAGTAGGACCACCGGAAAAGCGTACAGAAATAATTAATTTTATCAACAATCAGAATATTGAGTTATTTTTCCTGACAGAAACATGGTAAAAACATCAGGCGATGAGCCCAAGTGTGCGGATCTAACACCCACTGGTTACTCCATCAAGTCGTTCCCCCATAACTCTCGCGGAGGTGGAATTGCTATCAACACAAAGAACTCCATGATTAAACGTCTTAACCACACCACAACATGCAATTTCGACCACACATCGTTTGAACTAGTCCAAACCACATTCACAACGGAGCAAAGGTCAGTCCTTTTTATCTGCCTATACCGCCCTCTTCTAAGTAGAAAAAACAAGCGGGCTGAATCTCTCTTTTTGGAGCAGTTTCCGAATCTCCTGGAGTATGGCAATTCGAAAGGTGGCAACCTGATTATTCTTGGAGATTTCAACTTTCACTTTGACTGTCCCGGAAACCCAAACACATCAAAACTCATAGATTCCATTAATGTTTTCAACCTCAAACAGTCAGTTAACCAACCCACCCATAAACATGGTCTAATTGTAGGCTGGATTCTTCATAGACCTGATGATAACATTCTACGGTCCTTCCTGGTATCCCATGACCTTGCATCAGATCACCTCTGCAATATATGCCATCTTGACGTATCAGTCGCTAACCCTCCACCTTTATCTGCTACTAAGAGAAACCTCCGTATGATAAATAGAACCAAACTAATGCAAGACATCCAAGCAAACCTAACAACTTGCTTACCTCCAACAGCAGAACAACTCGATAACTGCCTGCGTTCATTGCTTGACAAACACGCCCCAGCTACCAAGTGCAGAGTATCAATTCAAAAGTCTTATCCATTGTATAGCAGTGTAAGGGACCAGCTTCGCACTGCTAAAAAAGACCGCCGTAAAGCTGAGAGGGTTTGGCTTTCCAACAGACTCACTATTCATAAGCAAATCTATGAAGCCGCTAAGAAGAATGTCACAAATATAGTCAATGCAGCGAAATCTGCCCACTACACTACTAAGATCATGGAAAGTTTCAGCTGCAAAGAGCTCTTCGAGATTACAACAAGCTAATGTCAAGTAACAAATCTACACCACTTCCAACTACCTTCTCTCCAGTCGACCTTCCGGACATGTTTGCAAATTTCTTTTGTGACAAAGTACAAACCATTAGAGATAACTTTGACAACACAATTTCAATTGACTCGTCGTCACCATACAGTTGGGATACAGGATTTGAGGCGCAACCATCAGCAGCATTTGAACCTGTCTCTATGGATTTCGTACGTACAATCGTGATGAAGAGTGCAACAAAGTCGTGTGAACTTGACCCAATTCCAGCATCACTGCTGCTTGAGTGCTTAGATCTAGTATTGTCTTCACTAACTGATGTTATTAATATCTCTCTCTCATCCGGGGAATTCCCATTATTTTTCAAAACTGCTCTTGTAAAACCTCTGCAGAAGAAACCAACACTAAACCATAACGATTTAAAGAACTACCGTCAGTTTCTAATCTCCTATTCATATCAAAAATCTTAGAAAAGGTTGTTCTATCCCAGCTTGTATCTCATCTGAATCCAAACAGTCTTTTTAGCAATGTACAACCTGCATATCGCCCTTGCCACAGTACTGAAACTACTCTTCTAAAAGTAGTTAATGACATTCTCTCTGCGTTGGATAGCGGAAAAATTACAGTCCTTGGTTTTTTCTGCAGCATTTGACACAATAGACCATGCTATATTACTTCACCGTCTGCAGCATGTATTTGACATTCATGATACAGCCTTACTGTGGTTCAAGTCCTACTCGGTCAACAGGACACAAATTGTATCTGCAAATGGAATACACTCCAGCCCAGTTACGATCTATGTTGTGAACACCACAGGGGCCTGTTCTTTTCATTCTATGCGCTCAGTCGCTCTCAAGTGTCATAGATCATCATCCAGTGTCTCACCATCTGTACGCTGATGACACCCAAATATACAAATCTAGCCACCCAACTGAAGTTGATGCTACCATCCAAGGTGTAGAGAGGTGCATTTCTGATGTGAAATCATGGATGACATGTAACAAGCTGCAGATGAAAGCTGATAAAACATTAAATTCACACAATCAGTACGAAACCTAGGTGTTACTCTGGACAGTACTCTCACACTGCACCAACATGTCACGAACATATGCAAGGCTGCATATCTTGAGCTGAGACGCATCAGCTCAATTCGCAAATATCTTTCAGTTGATGCCACTAAAACACTTGTGTGTTCATTAGTACTTTCAAGACTGGACTATTGTAACTCAATTCTGTCTGGTTCATCTCAATATCTACTCCAGAAACTTCAAAAAGTTCAAAACACAGCTGCTCGGATCATACTTAGAGTACCACGATCAGAGCACACCTCCCTGCTGCTCTGTACCTTAGACTGGCTATCCATTCAATCCAGAATCAAACACAAAATTTGTTCTCTGTGCTACGTTTCACTGTCGGACTCTAGTCCAACATACCTCTCCGACCTCACCCGTGTTTTACACACCAGCAAGATACTTACGCTCCTCTTCTGACAATCGTATACTCATTATTCCCACTATGAAAACAAAGTCATATGGACAGCGTTCTTTTTGCATACCAGGGCCCACTGAACTTAGACACAAAGACACAGTGATCCCATTCAAGAGGGCTCTCAAAACTCACTTATTTCGACTGCAAGAACAGACTTAAAGACCTAATAATGTTTCCTACCTTAAATATTCTCAGCATGTTTTTTTGTTTTCTAATTTCATGGTGCTTGTTTTTGTAATCATATCATTATATGTTTCTTATGTTATAGGTGTTGTCTAATGTTGTAAAGCGCTTAGAGCTTCTAAACATTAGGCGCTATACAAAGTCCTCGTTATTATTATTATTATTATTATTCATCTGCGCACACGGATAAAATGAATTTCAGCCCAGCGTAAGCACTAAAAGTCTCAAATGATCTGTCACTCAGTACTGCGAGAACGCGAATTCTACCAGACTTTGTGAGCTTGTGTGCAATTACATCAATTGTCATAGGGCGTTGGTAAATTTCCTCAATCGTATTTCCTTCAACACTTTTAGCAACAGTCTCGTAAAATAGTTTCTGGTGCAGCCCCTCTCCTCTTCTGCGTCAGTGTAATACATTTCGTATATCCACTGAAGAGAAGTGAGTTGGGATGCCTTGTGTATACTTATGAGCCTAATGCGTCTTTATAATTATCTTGTTCTGAAACATCTTCATCGCTGACCTCATCGAAAATTGCAATCACTTCAGTCGAATTATCCTGTTCTTCTGATGATATAATCTTTCATGCAGATATTCTGTTTTGTTTGCCTCGTAAATCTGCCCAATTTTGTTTCCTTCTATTTCTAAGGTCACTGCCAAATTTACCAGCTTATCAGTGGACTCTGTCCTTGTATCGGATAATTCGTGCAACGTATTTGGGCCTCTTTTATCAATCTGTATGACGAATTCAAGCGATACATCGATTCATGTTTTTCTGCTACATATCAGCTTTTCCAATATTTTGGCAAAATTACGCAATTGCTAGCAACATCAATAAACTCATTCATAATGCTTTGGCAATCAACTCCCTGTCTGTCGCTCAACATTTCTATTAAACCATACCTAGCATTTAATACAAACTATATTCACGACTCTGCTATATTTTTCCTTTCTCACCAACATAAAGTGAATAATATACTTTCATCGCACTGTGAACAAAAATCAGTACACGGCAATTATAGTAGGCTTAGCAGCGTGTGTATATCGATCGCTACCATTCTCTCTCTGCCTCTCTATCTCTCTCTCTCTCTCTCTCTCTCTCTCTCTCTCTCTGCAGGGAGTTTTCCTTTCCCAATAGCTGCAAGTTAATAGAGAGTAGTACGAAAGGGACTGTTTAATTTACTGGATACTTAATTGTGACACTGACTCTAACCCTGCATGACTCACTCGCGTCACGTGGGTGTTTACACCACTACCAAACCCTCAGCAAAAAAGTAACCAAAATATCAAGAGCCGAGTAAGGACCTTTTAATGGGGGTTAGAGGTGAGGACGAGTGACCGGAAACTCTTAAGGTAGTGAATGAGACAAACACTTGTTTCTCATTCTGCTTCACTGTTATAAGCATATGGAATAATGAGAACCAATCTAGAATTGGTGAACATAAAAAAGAGTATCTATGGGTTTGACTTGTCAGGATTGATCGATAATGAAAGCTAGATTTTAGTAAAAGAATCTTTCGAGACCATATTCTAATCGTAACTGAAAAAAAAATCGAGACATGGTTTTATTGATGGAATTTCAGTCCTTTCACCGACTTAAGTTTCGAACACTCATAACTGAAATCATCACTTGACTCTTTGGTGCGTTATTCAAAGCGCATGGTTCTAACACAAGTAGAAAATGCGTCAGATCATATTTTCTGTTCAGCGAAGCTGTCATGCATCATGTGTCCATGCTGATAAATATATGTTTGATCATGTACACTAAGAAATTTGCAATATCATGCTATTTGCATAGGTGTGCTACGGGGACTGAAATAGTACCTAGAGTTCTATAGAGAAAAGGAGACCTACAGTTATTTCAGATATTATGCACAATTAAGTTTACTATAATTACTAAATTATGGTTCTATTTACGGATAACAAGCATGTTTAACTCCTTTCCAATAACTCAGAGTGACTTTCAGTAGGACATTAAACACATTGTAAGATATGCCAACATTTACCATGCATAAGGAGGGGGTGACGTGCGTAGGGTGTGAGGATAGGGAGGGGCTGACGTACGTAGGGTGTACAGAATTGTCTATACCATTTGGATTGTTTCGCACATTGGTTAAGACCGATGCAAACACATTTATATAGTTTATACATTTCACCATTTATGGTGTAATTATGGTCATCCATGTTATATTTCCTAGTTATGTTTTGAAACATTCTGTTTCAGATATGGTTTCATAGGCCTCTAACATCTTGCTTAATGGCGATGACTCCTCGTGACTATATGTCCCACCATTTCCATTCCGTGCATGTTTTGGGCTCATACCGCTTACTCTACTCAGAAATTGTCATAAAGAATGTGTCGCCACAGATAAATATGCGCTTGACCATGGGCTGTCACAAATTTAATTTAATGTCTTGGGGTTTGCATATGTTTACTATGAGAAATTAATTAGTACCGTTAGTCATATAGAGCGAAACAGACATAAGGTGATTCCACATGTGCATGCAAAGTAATTGTATTATCTATGCAAAACTTTGCTTCTATTTGTGGACAACAGGCATATTAAATACCTTTAGTCTACCTAGGAGTGACTTTCAGTGGGATATCCAATACACTTTCAGATATGGCAACCGTTGCCATAAAAAGGGGAAGGGGCGGAGTGTGTAGAGTGCATAGATTTGTGTATGCCATGCGGAGTCTACTGCATAATAGTTTATATTTATGTAATCAGATATATGAAATTAATACATTCAACTATTTATAGAGTAAATTTGGTCAGCAATATGGTATATCCTAGTTGTTTTGAAACATTAATCCTTCAAATAAGGTTACTTTTGTTTCAACCACCAATTTTAATGGTGATGACCCTCGTAAATTTGAGTCCCACCAACTTCGTTCAGTGAATGTTTTGAAGCTTCATATTTTGTATTTTGATTGGCTTTCTTTAGTTTTAAATTTTCTGTTCTTTGTGATTTTCTGGTAATTTCAGTCAAGTAATTTAATTCATACACATACATTTGTTCGGCTTGATCTTTTAATCAACTGGTGCATAATATCACAAGTCTGGTATTCAATTCCAGTCTTGCAGAGAGATGAATGTTGACAGTTAAAAAAAGGGTAACACGTGATTATGTAGATATATTTTAATTTTTTCTGATTCTCTGAAATGACATTCAAGTACGCATATGCTGCTTGAAATGCTATTCTTGATACAAATGAACATGCAATAAAATTTAATATTTACTAAAGTAATAATTGACAATCAGTACTATGTGCACTGTTCTCTTATGTTTCAACTGCTATAGGTCTTTCAAGTAAATCAAGGGTGGATATTGGACTCACGGTACGGTGAAAATGATACGTAAAAATGGGAATCAGTCTAGAAATGGGTGAACATAAAATATAGTTTATACAGACTTTATTTGCCAGGATTGACTGATAATGAAAGTTAGATTTTAGTTAAATAATCGTGTGAGAGCTTATCGTAGTTGCACCTACAAGATCGAGACAGTGTTTTATTGATGGAATATGTCGTTTTACAGACGTAAGTTTCGAAGACTCAGAAATGAGCACTTGACTATTTGATGCTCTATTCAAAACATAGTTCTAATACATGTAGAAAATGACTTCGCTCATATGGTTTTATCTACAATGAAGCCCTCATTGATACTATATCTATACTGATAAATATAGATTTGATCATGAATAAGCAGAAATTTAAAGTTTTCGGATTTTCATTACCTTACTTTTTGCATAGGTTTACTTTCCGGACTGAAATAGGACCGAAAGTCCTAGAGAGAAAATACGTCAAACAGTGATTCCATGTAAATATGCAAACGTATGGATCTATTGTGGATAAAAAGCAAACTGATTACCTTTTCTATATCTCAGAGTGACCTTTAGCAGGTTATTAAACGCGCTATTAGATATGCCATCTAATTCCATGAATAGAGAGAGTGTGAGGTGTGTAGGGTGTGAAGCGTGTAGGGTGTGAAGATAAATATATGACCGGTGCAGTGCTTTGTGCATTGGTTAGTATCGATGTAATCACATTTATACAGTTTATACAATGTACTATTTATGGAGTAATTATGGTCATCAACTTGTTATGTCCTAGTTATTCTTTGAAACATCATACTTCAGTTATGATTACATATGCCTCTAAAACTGTGTTTAATGGTGAAGACTCTTCGCGACTTTATATCCCACCAATTTCATTCAGTGCGTGTTTTGTCCTCGTACTGCTTACGTCACACAGAAGCTGTCATAAAGAATGTATCTATACAGATAATTACAAACCTCATGGTCGGACGGATTTATTTTAAGATTTTTCCTAAGTTTCTGAAATGAAGCTCAAATATTCAATGTTGCCTAAAGCACTGTTGTCTTATGCATTCAACTACTATTCCTAGGTATGTCGAGTAAATCAAGAGTGCCTATTGGACTCACTGTACTAATGATATGGCAATGATGACTAGTCTAGAAATGGGTGAATCTAAAATAGAGTATATGTGGGTTTTGCTTGCTAGGATTGGTTGATATCGAGCGTTAGTTTTTAGTAAAAAGAATCTTTTCAGATGCCATTCTATTTGGAACTGAATAAATAAGCATATGGTTCAAACACCTCTAGATCCAGAGGTTCATTTGGTTCTACCCAGAAGCTGCCATTACGAATGAGTCTATACTAATAAATTGTCTTTGGTCGTATGCACTCACAAATTTAAAGTTAGTAAATTTATACCATGGTGTTTGCATAGGTTTACAATGGAAACTGAATTAATACCGTGCATATTACAGAGAAAAATAGTTCGCATATGCATGCACAATTAATTTTACCAGAAATGCAAAACTAAGGTTCTCATTGTGGATATTAAGAAAAATGAATAGCCTCTCAATGCCTCTGAGTGACTTCTAATATGATATGAAACACACATTCATATACGGCAACTGCTCTCATGAACGGTGATGGAGGATGCAGTGATTAGAGTGTGTACATTCGAACCATGCATGTTGGACAGTCCTCCCCAATGGGTACTATCTAAGCAATCAGATATATAAGGTTTATCTAATTACCAATAATACAATAATTATGGTCAGCAATGTGATTTTTCCTAGATGTGTTTTGAAACATTTTTCTCGGTAAGATCACTTAGGAAAATGTTGATGACACGTGTTACATGCTCTTAAAATAAGTAACAGAAATGAGTGAAGACAACAAGCTTTGTAAAATTTAACCAAAAATTTATTTCGCTAGAATACAAAGTGAAAAATGAGAAGAAAGAACCTACGGTATTGCGAATTAAACCCCAAAATAATCCAAGAATAAAATACATGAGTTCTAATAATACAAAGTCCTGAATAAAACTCAGTTCAAGTCCCGAAGAGATCCAAAATTGAAGGCGATGAATTGTCTGCTATGGTCAGCGAAGTGTTGATGTGTCAAAAATATCTTGTTGAATCACAGAAATATTATTCCAGGTTTGGATTCAGCATAAATTCCAATGAAGGTCTTTATCCAAGAATTATGTCAGAGCACTTTTTTATTTCCAGAGAAATTAATCACTTAAATTCGATAATCTGAAGAAAATAAAATTCAGCCGAAACTGGTCACAACATAATACAACTTAAAGTGATTGATGTTAAAGCACTAATGGTGAAATCATCAAAGTAACAAGAAAATATAGTTCTCTGTTTGACCTCAGGTCACAATTTGCATTTTCTAAAAACAACCATTACATAATGGAAAATAGCCTTCTAGAATGATCTAATGAGCCTTGTTTATTTACAACACAATAGCCTATAAAATTTACTTAGGAATCTCCGAAACCCTGACCCTGATTAACATATTTACTCCTTCTTTGTTTACATCAAAAATAATCCTGATAATAAGCTCATATATATAGAAAATAACTGAAATACATTTTTAAAAATAAAAAAAACAATCAGGTCAAGCACAAATGAACTCAATTTTTGACAAGGTCAAGTCCAGTATACAATGTTACATTACAATAACATGCAATGAAATTTAAAAAAAAAAACAGTTAAACTAACAAACAAATAATTAAATTATATATACATAACACACATCATTACTTTTTGTTTACCATGTATGGTTTTGGCTCATATAACCTTCTCTACACAGACTCTCTTTGTGTCCATACTGACGAATAGAAGTTTGGGCATGATTTCGGAAATGAAGCTCAAATTCTTAAATATTTCCCTAAACGAACCATGATATAAATTATACTTCGCTAATGTAATATTTGGCAAGGAGAACTATCCCAACAGTTTTCTTATGAAATTCAATTACTTTTCATCAGTAATGTCAAGTCAATCAAGGGCTGATATAGAACCCATGTTATCGATAATATGAATAATGGGATACAGTCTAGAAATGGGTAAACATAAGATATTTGGGTTGGCCTGCCGGGATTGGTTAATATTGAAAGATATTAGTAGCAAGGATCTTTTTAGAGTTAATCCTAGTTGTAACTGAAACAAATAAAGACAGTGGGTTTTTTGGGATGGAATTTCGGTCTTTTTACATACTTGACTTTGCAGACTCTTTTGTGCGGTTCTGAAACCACCTGGTACAAACACAGGCAAATCCTGAAAATGCAGTGGCTCATTTGGTTTTCTCTACACAATATGTCATCAAGGATTGTTTAATACTACTATACATGAGTGCGTCCTGAAAGCATTATCAACAAAAATTGACACCAGTTTACAAAAAAAAAATAATTATAAAAAGAAATAAATGAAATATGAAAATTAAACATTAAAAAATACCCCAGCTCTAGAAAGTTCTATTCGTACTTGGCCAGCATACAAATCAGACCTATACTTTTTAGACTCATTCAGTGTACGATCAGACTTGGCCATACTATAATGGTCTTGCGAACATTCAACCCTGTCTTATATCGCCACCATTAGGAACAGAGAAAGGTATCCTCTGAAGGCACAGTGGCTGCATGAAAGCGTTGCTTATTTGCAGTCGCAATCGTGTGACGTCACGACTGAATACTTCATATCTAAAAGTAGAATGTAGCGGCTGCTCCGGACAAACATTGAATAATATGGTGGCCAGCACTACTTTTCAACTTAGAGAAAATTTAAGAAATAAAGTAACTTTTAATCAATATAATAAAGCAGCAATTAATCTGATTTATCTGATTTATTGCTTTTGCAAATACTTTTTTTGCTGCCTAGCAAAATACACATATGTTGTTCTGTTATATTTGTCTATGTATCAAACGCTATTTATAAACTTACTCTTGTGATTTAATGCGTTACAAACATTGTGTACACCAAATATCATTTTTAGATCAATTGTAGACTCATTTTACATTTTTGGATTTTTTATGTTTTCTTGGAATTTCAACATTTTAAAAATTTGACTAGTTTTTCAGTTTCATTAATAAAAAATAAAAATTAAACAAGTTAGTAGTTCTATTCTACTCAGTTCAGTCAATGTTGCAATAGCATGCGTAGAAATGCTGAGTACGACTGAGGTTAATTTCTCCTAAGCATGGATCTTGACCCTCGGTGTGTCCAGAATGGACAAGAAGCGTGTGATAAAGAGGAAACGTAGAACTACAAAGAGGATGGAGGCAAGTACACAGCAGTCAGAAGAAAAGAAGCCTTTTCCAGTTACGAAATTTAATTGAATAAGCTCACAAGACATCGTCAGAGGCCAGGTTAAAGAAAACAGGAAACCAACAAATTGACGTTTGTGAAAGACGTGTTTACAATTGCGTTCTCATTATTTTTCATACATAATATAAGCAAAGAAAGTTAGATTCTAATGGTGTTTATTTGCAACTATTTCGCCTTTACTGCTTTTTTTAAATCTATCGTTGTATGGATAACAATTTTTGTTTTTCTTACGATCATTGAAACATTTTCTTCATATACACACACAAACACGCATATATACACACCTTTTTCTTTGTTTTGGATCTGTTTTCGGGGTGGGGAATGTAATTTGGCAACGATAGACAGGTTTATAATTCTATGATATCTGTTTGGTCATGAGAGGGTCTGCTTGAACATAAAATACACTCAAAAAAATCATCGAATTTTGAACATGAGCTGTAATTCTCCTGATTCGATATCTATTGCTGATGGCACGTTGTCTTTCTTGTTGTTATTGTTGTTGTTGCTTATTTCCTCGCGGGTTGTGACAAAGCGGATTGATATAGCGGTATAATTTCTTTTCATTCATTATTTGTTGCAAAGCTTCTTGGTTTCACATCTGTGACTCTGTTGGCCACATATAATCATCAGGTTCATGTCTCGTTTTCTCTTCGTTTCATGTTGCTGTAGAAAAGTCGAGTCTTCCGTCTAATGTCTGTTAATATCATTGAATGTCTTCTTGTGTCGTCTTCAAAGCATCGTACTCAAAGATATGTACTCTCAATAACATCTGAAATTGATGCGATACTAATAAAAATATGCAAAGAATCGTCTGGAACTGATCATGATATTGATTGAATAGTAGTGATACTTGTAGTAGTAGTTGTAGTAGTTGCTGGGGCAGTAGTTGTAGTGAAACCAGCAGCAAGAGCGGTAATGTCGTAATTGGTATAAGTAAAGGTTGCAGGTCAACTCCAACACATCACCGTCATGGTATTGTACTGAAGTGTAATGTCTTGTGGTTGGGCGTTAAAATGATGTTTGACATAACTGAATACACTCTATTCAACGTAATGATTGGTGGATATAAACGCAATAGACGGATATGATAAGTGAGACTTTGGCATCGTTCTAAAACTCATTTTCAGTACGCTAACAAGGTTATATCGGGATGCTTTTCACCAGACTTTTCATCCGTTCTCAAAGGATCCAGATGCAAGTTAGCTGAGAATCATCGATAGTTACTCCAGTGTTGTGTCAACTAGACTACCATTTATATTTCTTGTCAAAAGGTGTTATAACACGTCTCACAGAAATAACATTATTTCTCTGAAAGATTTATGAGAAATTGCAAGAGTGTGTCAATATGGTCTTGGAATATAATCCAACGGTGAAAAGAGTGAAGACGTGTGGCCTATGCTTAACATCATTTATGAACACGAACCTGTCCCTTTTCAGGGCTCCTCATTTTTCTACAAAAGGATACTAATCGCTGATTGCCAACTTCACCATGTTTATGTTTGTCTACGAATGAACACAAGTAGCCCTATTCTACATCCCCTTTGTATGATGGTGAGCTCATACACAGTATGTATGCATAAAACAAAATTATAGACCATATCCGCACCCTTTGTGTAAGTGTGATGGCATGTTGAATTGAAAGTCAAAGCATTTGAGCTACCCCTAGTCTTGTATATCAGACAGTACATTCGTTTGTAAATAAGGGTGTTAATGGCCATCTCATAACTTCAGATTCACTCATCTGCATTGGTTGCAAACTTTTATGTAAGTTTTGGGTTTCATTAGGCGTGTTAGTAACAATTACATACATATCCTTTCCCTCTTCTATTTCCTTATCGGCGTGGATGTTTGTCTTTGAGTACTGTTTTGTCTGTCAGATTAGGTGGTATTCGTTTTCACCATTATCTATATTTACACCGCGCTTATATATACGATTGAATGTATACGTGAATTCATCTTTGTTCCCATTACCTATTCCCTACCTTCCTCATCATTTTGTTTGCATGTATCGCTTGTGTCCTTAAGAACGTGTTCCATTTTGTTAGGACTCCATGGCCATAAACTAAGTAACAGAAAAAAGCAAAACCGACAAGTTCTGAGAAACTAAAATAATTTATTTATGAAAATTATAAAATGAAAATTTAAGAAGGACTTACAGTATTATGAATTAAGTCCACAATAATTCTAAAATGTTTTTCACAAGTCCAAAGAATATAATTTTCTGAATGAATTTCAGATCCTCGAATGGACTGATCTGCCAACAGTCGAGATGAAATAAAATGGCATTTTCCAGAATTCCTTTGAATAAATTCACAACAGTAATAGTACCAGAATAATATTGAGTCCCATGAGGACTTTGTAATACCAATGAATAATAAAATCAAATATCTCCTCAGAAATTATATTTAAATACAACATTAAGCACATTTGCTGGCTGATATTAAAACAAGAACATATGAGATAGGAATCCGAAGTAGGAGTGGATTAATTGCTCAGCTATCGGTAACCTAGTGGTTAGAGCGTCCGCCTCGTATGTGGGAGCTCGCGGGTTCGAACCCCGGGCGAGTCATACCAAAGACTTGTAAAAATGGTTAGAACAGCTGTTTCGCTTGGCGCTCAGAATGAAGAGGTTAGTGTTAGGACTGGTTGATCTGGTGTCAGGGTAATGTGACTGGGTGGGACATCATACTACATGTCTGCGGCATGATGTCCTAGTGCTACTCGTCATCACTACATCGTAGCTATATGACTGGAAAATTGTTAGAGCTACTCGAAAAAGCATAATCACATATACAAGCTCAGCAATCTGCTTACATACACTCATAACGTTCCAAAAAGGGAATTTCAATCTTCTCACAACATGATATATCGCAAAACACCAAGTAGTAATAGAACCCACTGCATCGGACCATCCAATGAAAACTAATGCAAATATTCTAAGAACCTAATAAACCACCTATCCAACGGGAAATAACCCCAAACTCGTTAACAGGTTTATTATAAATATTATTGTTAATGGTCGTAAATACCTATTTACGTACCAAACCCTGACATAAAAAATAGATACCATCATATACAAAACGTTATGCAAAATATAGATGTATATCACAATTACAAAATGACAAATTTTGACATCCTAAGGTTAAATCCCATAAGGCCTATAGCGACCCCGCTGATATTAGCCCATATTCGCATCATCACGTTAAATTTGCATATTAGCCCCTTAGCAATGTTAATCTACTTACGGTTCAAAATGACCCCATTATTTCCATACCTCTTCTATACTACTAAGATCCTGAAGGCTGCTAACTACAACTTTTTACAACACTTTTATAGTATACGCATATTTTAGTAAAACGCGTAATTTGAAATATGTATATCTTTCAGTGTAAGACAATTGATGCAACATTCCATACGTATTCACCCGTGCATTCCGAGACAGTAACACTCGCCATCACTTATCATTTTAAATGTGTATGTATACAGAGTATTGTGATATGTATAATGCTAGAAAAGGTTTGGAACGTCTTTTGTATCTAGTTTTATTTACACAAAACATTTGCCTTACATCTAAATAAGAATTAAATGCAATGTTAGCACATCATACGCCGTACACGCAAAAAGGAATAAGTAGACATATACCACATTGTAATTAAAATCTAAAATTGTATTATACACAGCACACTTACAAAACAAATAAGTAAGCATATACGACATATTTGTATGTTGTAATTAAAATCTCTGAGTTTTATTATACAGAATACACATATAAAAGACATAGGCATACCTGTAATACATATTGGAAATCAAATCTCTTAATTTCACCAAACAAAGTAAAGGTACAAGCGAAAAAGGTGGACAAGTACCAAATATTGAAATTAAAATATCTCAATTTCATTATCCGTACTTGAAATCTCTAAATTTAACTATACGTAATTAAAATCTGATAATACAAATGATAAAAAAAACTTACTTTAGAAGAAAAAAAATTCTCCTATTCTGCTCATGTACGCAAAGATGTAATAGGTTACTCCATTTGCATAAGAAAATATAAACGAGTTTTTTAGATGATACTGCACGATCTTCGGGATGCAGTATTCATCCGAGAAAACGAGTTCATATTTTCCCATACTAATACAGTAACCTATTGTTTATTATATACTCATTGTCTTTTTCTACCTGAGACTTAATTATAACAAATACACTACAAGACACAAAGTAATTGAATTTATACTTTGTTCCAAAATGAATACACAATGGTAGATTCATAAATGCATAATAACAACATTAATGCGCACATAACACCGATCACCGACCTTTCAACTTAGTCGCGCGTTTGACGTTAGTTTCATAAGGAATTCTTGTTATGGTCTACTTAAAATTGAAATTTAGAGTCATATTGTGAATGAATGCGTATTTCAACAACTTTTCCAGTTGGTCTGGGATGAATGGGTTTTGTATTCTGTTGTGTTTTTTTTTTTTGTTTTTTTTTATGTTGGGGAGTCGGTGGTGTGGGTTGGGGGTTGTCGATTCAACTCAATTCCGCTAATTGTGGACGGGATTTATCCGCTGCGCCAATTGCAAACAAAGTACATGTGTCTTTGATTGGAGAATGGACGGACTTGTCTTGACTCAGCTGCATGTGTGTTTCTGTTATGTCATTGAATAGTTGGAATAATAATGTGGAGAAAATATGAACTCTTCAAATTGTAATGATCAAAAAGACGCTATGGAATATCAATGTTATTGCATTGTGAGTGCAGTAAGGAGAATATTATTGCAGCTGGAAATGTAGTCGATATTACAGTACAATTTAGCCGTGTGTAATCAGTCTTTTGAACCCATGATACAGCTCATGTAATTTGGATTTGCAGAACTAAGAAAGTACATTTTGAGGAAATTCAAGATGCAAATAGGTACGTATATGTTTGCCATTCTTGTTACGAGCTAAAGAAGATATGTGTATGCCATGTCACTTAAATGTGTTTTGATGGGACTCCAGCTATGTTATGACCTGTATCGTTAGCTGAAATCCGAAATATTGTATTAACAAAGTTAACGCAGAAAATTGCAAAGCAGCTGGTGTGCGATAGTCCATTTAGCCGGTGAAAATAAATATTCTCCATCGTCTTGGCTTATTGGTACTAAGGCCCTTACTTTTCTACTAAAACGTTAGTTCTATATTTTTTCGCACGAATACAGTACTTTGATTTATAAAATGGCACGTCTGTGACAGATATGCTATAGCTATTGCTATTATTCTTTTGTATGCTATTTTTATATACCCCAGAGAGCACTATTCATAGTCTGAACTATCGCACTAACAAAAAGTTACGGACATTTCTCCTAAATAACTTAAAATGATCAGAATGGGACATTTCTCCTAAATAACTTAAAATGATCAGAATGGTATTTTCTATACTTCATCTCTAAGGTTTGCTGCGGATATTGCGAAGATCACGTTCATTCAGCTGCTTGTTTGAAGGTTTCAATTCGGACTCAGTAAACGCATTCACATGTTTTACTTTATCATCTCTACTTTCAAATAGACGAAACAGCTGCTTCAGTTCACCAACAACCAAATCTAATAAACTAAAACTTACGTTGTCTACTACCTGAGTGTGTATCATTTGTTTACAAAGTTGTAATTAATACACTATGGTATTTTAGGCACATGTGTCGCGCAAGTGCGTGCAATAACAAGGTGTTCAGTATCGTAAAATACTGCACAATTCCGACAATGTAAAGTTCACGGAGCAAAAAAAAGGAATATATCATAAAAGAGCTATATAAACTTCCAGAATTTGTAAACGGTTGAATTTTGTTTTGTTCTCTTTTTAAACATCTTTCGGTTCCTTCATTAGAGGCGATGTAGTCTCCTCCTCACCGGCTAGACCACCTTCAGCGCATATTGTTGTTTCTTCTACATGGGAGGTTATATCGACATCATGCTTTAAAGGTATTTGGGTCAACGTGCCTTCTGCAAAGAGAAAATCATCAATAATGAATCAACATTTCAAATGTCGACCATGTCAAATAAATGGTGGGAGAGAGTTTTTTGTGCGAAAATTGATTTTGTTCCTGACATCTTGCTTTTGAAAGAGAGTTTTCCATAAAAATTGCTTTATAATTGTTTTTTCGAATTAGCATCCATTGTAAGTATTCACATGAAATGGCTTTAATTGTTTCAGATTTTCTAGGCACAGAACAAGGATTGTATTAAATATATAGTAGTATTCTTTCAGAATTAGGTTGATATTGTTATACTTGATGCCTGTGATAAAACATGATATATCTGAACTGCATAAGTGTTTTTAATTGTTTCAATATAGATGAAATTACGGTGGTCTTAAAAGTCAAGTTCTTCTGTATCATGAATATTGGCTTATACAGCCCATACAATCGTACTGTAAAAATGGCTAGTTGTTGCTATCGACTTCATTAGAACACATGTAACAAATAAATTGCGGCTTCTTACTTTAAATCAGGTCACTACCTGCTGAGGTGTACGAAACATTACTTTAAGAAAAGGAACTTATACTGTAAGTATAAAACGGATGGATCACAGTAGTGCCATATAAGAACTTAAACTCTGAATTATTCCGACTGACATCGTAGTTATTCATTGCAATGAATAGTAACGGCAGGTAGTACCTATATTACACATTCTAAATAAAAAAACAGGTAATTGTATTTAAAAAGCTCTAGCTAGAAGAGAAAATAAACTGCTTTTAGTTTCTAAAGCTTCACAATTATTTTACGAACTCTGACACATTCTCGAGTCTCCGGCTTGGCCAGTGTGGATATGTGAGAAAGCTTGCCAGTAGCTTCTCGTGGGTCGGTGGTTCTTTCCGGGGGTTTTCCCGGATTTTTCCTCCACCATTAATACTGGCCGCCATGTATAGCCTATCTTGTGCTGAAAATGGCGTTAAACCCTATAACAACAACAACAAAAACTAAAACATTCAGACACGTTTGAATTGACCCTTTAAAAATGTTGGACTGAAGGTGACATTATTCTGTAAATACCACTCATACTGGTGTGAATGCATTAGAAATATAGTAGAAAGATATCTGTCCATGTATACATGTTAAAGGGATTGCTTCAAAATTAAATTGAAATGTTTCAGAATGTCTATTGCTTGCAGAAGTGTAGTCACCCACCAAAACTAGATAATTTGTCCTTGTGGGAAAAAAAATAAACTGATTTTTTTTGTTTCTAACTAAAAGAATGTAATCTAGATACCACGAGTATATTACAATGTATAGTGTTTGCTGTGCTCAATTTCAGCGATTTGGTCAATATTCACGGTGTATTAACTAATGTTATGTGAACACATTTCTGAAACTGTTGTATAGGTAGACATTAACATCAACTTAATAATTACATTACACTGCAGTCAGTGAGCATAATAAGGAACCAACAACAAGAGCTCATTAAAGGTGTTTCAAACAAGAATAAATAGTTGCATTATGGCATCAACTGAATCTTATTGATTCAACAGGCACACTAACAGGTAAAGTTATCTCACAAGCATTTAAGCGCATTTCACGAAGAATCCTACTGACACTCCGAATTACACATATCGGTCCACTGAATCCCTACACATTTAAACTCATCGTAATATTTTCAGTTTTTAAGTTTCATTCCCCGGTTCATTTCTCTTTTGGGGCGCAAGTGCCCCGGTTCATTTTCATTTGAGGCTAGAGTGTCCTTGTTAATGTTCATTTGTAGCTATAACTTTTTTGAGCCTATACATTTCCTTGAGGCTAGAAATATTTCCGACATTTCGATTATATAAAATGATTTGAAGCTCAATCGTCACAACCTACCTAGAGAAGCGCGTATTGAGGTCAACTCGAACACTGTTACTAAATAACCGCCCAATTGAGGTCAACCACTTGCAACGTTGTTGCCATTTACGTCACCCATGTTAAATTCCTCTTGTCCCTATACGGTCTCACCATGTTAAATTCCCATAGACCCTATATTCCACAGTCACTTTTGTTAGGGTCACAAACTTGCAATAACGTTGCCATTTTAAAAATTTTAGGCTGTATTCCATTTTCACTATTTTGCTTGGAAGTCCCGTTGCAGGCTATACATTTTGAGGCTATATTCCTTGTTCACTCTTTCCTTTGTAATGTCCCCTTGAGGCTTAATCCCCATACTTTGCTATTAATATAAGTTCTGCATTCAAAAATGGGGTGTCAATCGATAAACAATTTTTTTTCACAAGGCCAATAGCCGGCAAAACTGCCCAGATATGATGTAAAATTTACACGTCAGAAACTTACAATACAGCGATATTTGTATATACCATGTGTTTTGTTTACTTCAGGTACATTTGCCTTATTGTACTAGACAAGGCTTTGTATCCGTTTTGATATTATTGTATTGTTGAAGACCTTATCTATTATCATAAAAATTCTAAATAGCAATTAATCAATGAAGATGACAAGAACAATTACCATAGTTGATTGTTTCCATACCTCCGGACTGCTTTCGTCTTTTGTACAGAAACAATCCACCAACCGCAAGAGCGAGTATTGCAACAACTACCACACCAACGACAATATATATCGTTGAGTTCGATGTATTCACTTCCGGCTGTTTATCGATATCATATTTCTTTATTGCAGTCACTGTAAAGTTCTCTGTGATGTTGAAGGAAGATGATCTTCCAAGAGTGATGATATTAGATACGCTTCCCTTATTGCCATTCCTATCCACAGCACGGATGCCAACATACCAGATTGCTTCAATGTTACTGAATCCAGGTTCATTTCCCTCAAAGACTAACTGCTCAGTTTCTCCGGATGTCTTGGGTACTATGTTACTGGTGTTGAGAAGGGTACCGGAGTCAAAGTCGTTGATGAGAACGTTGATACTGTTTGACGTTCTTACCTCGTAATACTGGGCTAAAAGTACACTCAGAGATTTTATATATATATAGAAAGAATTCAAATCATGTGGCGAATACCAATCCTTTCAAGTGCAATGGATCCAGCAAGGGATCACAAGTGTCAGGGATTGATTAAGATAAATGTAATAAACTGACAACGAACAGTGCGAAACTAGTATCTAGCTAGCCTGAGCCGCATAACGAATGAATACAGGCCTGTAGAGAAGCATGGGAAACTAGAACTATAGACAATCCACCAACACACTTCCTAGTTCATCTCCTGCAGCTTGTCCTAAAACTCAATATCTTTGCATTTAATGAAGAAAACTACCTCCAAATTAACGGAACCGCAATGAGTACAAAAATGGCCCCTTCGTACGCTAATATTTTTATGGGAAAACTGGTGGGTCAACTTTTGGCATCGGTTGAACTACACCATACCAGTGGGTACGCTTTACCGATCATACAGAAATGAAGTAGCAACATGCAAGAGAAAGTCTCGATGATTTCATATCAAAAGAAAACGACTTCCATCCCTCAATAAAGTTCACGGCAGAAGTCTCCAACTCAAACCACGTCTTCCTGGAAACAACAACCAGACTGGTAGAAAACAAACTCAATACAGACATCTACTCCGAACCAACCGACAAACAACAGTATCTCCTCCCAAATAACTGTCATCCAAAACACTGCATTAGGGACATCCCATATAGCCAGGCACTGAGGGTACGCAGAAATTGCTCCGACGATGAAACATTCCTAGAAAGGTCTGAAGAGCTGTCAAAACATTTAATTTACCGAGGCTACGAAAAAGACGTGATTAAGGAGGCAACCTAAAGGGATAAACAAATAAACCGCGATGACCTACTAAAATTTGGAAAAAAGGAAAAGACTGATAGGATACCATTTATCCTGACCTACCGTCCAGACAACCCCGAAGTAGGTAAAATCATCGGGAAACACTGACCCGTGGAATCGTGGGACGCACTAAATTTAATCCTCCCTAACAAATCTGTAGTCACCTACCGGAGACCAAAAAATATCAAGGCCATCCTAGTTAGAGCGAAACTAACGCCAATCACTAATCAAGACCAGCCTAGTCAATCTGGGCCCTGTGGCGATAAATCGTGCAAACCCTGTCAACATATGATAGAAACCAGGACATTTTCTAGCACAGTGACTAGAGACAAATTAAACATACATGGTCCAAACAAAACGTGCAAAACAGGGAATGTCGTTTCTCTCATCACATGTGAGATCTGAAGCCTTCAGTATGTTGGAGAAACTGAAAAGCTACACAAAAAGCTCAGCCTTCATAGATCTGATTGGATGACACAGAAGCTGTACAGAAGCCCGGCCGCAGAACACTTCTCCTCCCCTGGCCACACTTTCAGTGATATAGCACTTATTGCAATTGCTCACAACCCAAGTGGAGTCCCCAAACTAGGAAGTTAAAGGAATCTCACTGGATACACCGAATTAGAACATTGAAATCAAGCGGTTTAAACCACGAAGACTAGAAAAAGACAAACATGCACAAATAAAATAATCTTTTGTAGCCGACACATTTTCTCTTAAACGATTCTCTAAATTTGCTTAATAGCCTATGACTTCTATAACAATGAAATATGGGTATATAATTTGAGCTTACATAAATTTACATAAAATAACAGATGTCGTCATGGCTTATCAACTTTAGTTAAATACAAATATTTTCCAGTACCAGCAACAAACTGAAATAAACAAGTTGAAACGTAATAAAGTTAAACGGTTGAATTCCTGTAGATACAACCATGTAAAGTTTCGAAAAAATAACCGTGTTTATCTTTTATTTGTTTGTCTTGTCTATGTTTTATATTTGCCTTAAAAAAAGACTCATTAAAGTGTCGAAAGCGCTCATGCAAGCTATATACTAGTTTCGCACTGTTCGTTGTCAGTTTATTGCATATATATATATATATATATATATATATATATATATATATATATATATATATATATATATATATATATATATAATGCGAAATCTAAAACTGCAATGTGAAAGCATGAGAAGGATCATTACGTGTGATTGACTGTTAGAAAGAAAACGTTTTCCTGCAGATATATTTAGTTTAACGTTAGGAAACCGAATAGTAATCTTCATTTTTATAGGAAGGCTTTTTATGGTAAAATCATATCAGATCCTGCAAAAGGTTCGCAAATTATTAAACGTTTGTTCTTAGGTGAGGCAAATGTTTGTAACCATTTATGTGAGTCAATATTTGTAACTATTTAGGTGATACAATGCTTGTAACTATTCAGACGAGACAGTTTATCTATTGAGGTGAGAAAATGACTATAACATTTTGGATCTGAGTTCAATTTTGAGTATTGTCTCAAAAAAACAGCGTGCTTTCCGCGGATAAAAATAAACAATAAATTAATTAAAAACGGGCTGACTTTATTTGCTATTAAGTATTTTCTAATGTTTATCATTACGGTTCTGCATGGATCTGTTTCGACCCAAATTGTACTTTAATCTTTAATTGTGAAATCACATCCCTCTGGGGTGATGGAAGTCAGTAAATACTTAAGAAACCCACCTAACATGGACTGGCTACCATTCAGTGCATCACTCAGTAACAGTAAGGACCGTAACCTTGAGTGCGGACATTATATGTAAGCGTCAATCTCATTGTGTTACAGCTTATACGTTAGTCTAATATATGTTTCAGGAAACATTGTTTAAGGTCATTGTTGCTAACCTTGGCCCATATCAAAGTCATCCCCTGTAGCTGTGAATTCAAGGAGAACAGCATTGGCAGTTGCATTAGCGATACGTAGATCTGAGATGGCATCCGGCGGGGAAGTGTCTGGAGCTGAAGAACTGTAGTTTTTCACCACAAATTCATTTGGAATAATACTCCGCATAAAGACTTCTACAGATTCCATGACTGGCTGTGCTTCTTCACCTGCAGACGAAATTGTGACACAATTCAAAATTTGGTTATAAACGACCCTAATATTCTGATATTCATATTTAGGTTTACAAGATAGTGATGGGTCCATAATATTTCTAACAGATAACGTACATGTATTTGGGGGCAGCTTTTTAACAATTTGTTTGATAATTAAAAAGGCATATGTCCTGACCAGACGACCATAAATATTGGCATGCACATTGGTGTCATCTGTTTTATCATATATATATATATATATATATATATATATATATATATATATATATATATATATATATATATATATATATATATATATATATATTCGTCTTCAATGTTGAGACTCGTTAACCGATAATCAACCCTTACCTCCGGGTACTGTAGGAGCTCTCTGACCGGATGGTGAAGAATAAGTTACGGTTCCCTCATCGCTGGACACTGTTATCTTCATATTGTATCGTCCATTACCGGTAAAGTAGTTCTTGTACAGATAGGTTGTGTAAAGGCCATCATTTACATTTAGGTCTGCCCCTTCAGGAAGATAAACGATTTTCTTTTAGATCCGATATTTGTATCCGGTTTGCTATTATTTTCTAGCGACTACATTTACAAATAAAATTAAACTAATTAACGAAAATTTGTATGTTTGTTTAAAAAAAAAATATTACAAAATTATGGCAAAGATAGAAAACAAATCATCGGATTAGAATTTTAGAGTATGTAATATGAATCAATCAGAAGACCGGATTTCAAAAGGTCAAAGAAAGTAAGAGAAAACAAAAATAAGAAGGCACATATGGATTTATAGCAACAATTGAATAACAAATGGCAACATAATAATATATACTGAACTATAAACATTGCTAATATATGGTAAGTTCAAACAAAAATAGCAGGCTTAATCGGAAAATATCTTGTCAACCTAATCCATTCATCGTTCTTGCTCATTCCCAATACCTTTTCCTGTATCATGGAGTTCCAGGTTAATGCCTAAACCATCTCCACGGATCAGCATTCCTGTAACCTTTGCATTTAAAACCGGGGACCTTCCTTTTTCCACATCCACGTACAGGCGTATGGTAGAAGCGGAAGCAAAGTCGATTTCAGTGTCAGAGAGCCACGATCTTACACGTATGACATCTGCATTTGAACCACGAGGGGATGATGTAACGTAGACATTATAGTAAGTAGCTTCAGGGGAGGAAAGGATAAATCTATATGCACCAGCCTGGAGCAAAAAAAGAGATGTATATGCGTTTGCTTCAGTATATTCATTCGTTCATGATAAGAAAAAACACTTTGCACCATGTCAAATGCCTCAAATCAGTAGCAGCTTGGACGGATTCTTGGGATGGATTGATTCCGCTTAAGCAAAAAGAAATATGAGTTTTTATGCAAAACCGTGTAACGTAGAAATGATTTCCTTTTCAAATCTCGACCTCTCACACTTCCAACATCTAAATAAAAAATAAATATATGTTTGCCACTTAAATAGGTAATTATATTGTTTTATGGTCAAGGAGTGCCAACATTGATAGCTGTTACTGTACACTTTTAAAAGGTTTACATACATATTCAGTCTAAATTATCTTCATTTCCACATGAATACACTTTAATTAATTATTATTGTTTCGCGAGGTAATAATCAGGCTGTATTTCTGGAAGTTTGATAAGAAGACAGAATACCCACCATTGTAGAAGCTCTGTTATCGCCGCAACGTATAGTTTGTGTTCCCGTCGATATAATAGTACTCTGGATGTTACTTCCGTCGGGACAAATAACCGTCAATAACACTGGAGATGACGACGATGCTGTTGATGTCACAGTCAACTTGGTGTCCTTTCCAAGACCGTTATCAACTTGAAATGTTTCTGTGTAGTTTTCATTCTCCAATGTGTTTTTGAAATATGTTGCTATCTGAAATAAATATGTTTTGAAGAATACAAGTTGTTGTAATGGGTGTTTTCGCTGATGTATGACGAATCAGGTTTATGTAGTAATGTTTAAAAAGAATAAACGCTAGGATCGTCATTTGAGGAATCCTTGACGTCATTGTGTATTTAAGCATGTCCAGACATATGATATTCATTGAGTCCTTAAATATTTACGTTATTCTAAACATATAGTCATTTAATTGTTGTATATCTCAAAGAAATAGAATCAAATTCATATTCCATGTTTCTAGAACAGTACATAAATTCAGAACATAATCTTAAATGGGCATGAAACATTTACGTTGGTTTATCTTGATGGCACTCAAGCAAAACTCTGATCCATCGATAATGTTAATATGTAAGTTTTGCCTGTCCATGTACAAATCCACATGCGACTTCGTTCAGCGTTGGCAGAAAGAATCAATTTTTGTAATGTGTAGGAATACACTTGGCTAGCAGCTCATGGGATTATATATTTTCCTTCTTCAAGATTTTGCAATAGGTTGTGCCAGCCATTGCATTTGAAATGAGATATTGTTTGAAGAGAAGAAAAAGAGACTAGAATGACCTTCATCTAAATTATTCAACCTTTTCTTCATCCGTAGTTCAAAACCTTTTAACTAAGCACAAAAATTAACATGCAGTTACATATTTTTAATAGGTAACTTGCTACCGAGGAAGTGTTAACATAGTTCCTTGCTACTAGCTGTCAAGAAAATAAACCAATTGGTTATAGCATTGCCGATAACACGGCTTGACAATATAACATCCAAATCTTATTAATATGATACTTGGCTATTAGACGTAAAACAAAAAATATTGAGGGAAGGACAATACATGATAGATTACGGACTAAGATCCACATCATAAACGTATACGTGAGCTCAAATAAATTGCGCACTAACATTGTTATTTAAGCGATTTAACATTATATCATAAAGTACAAAGTCTACGAACATTTTCGGGTGTATTAGCATCTGGAGTTGCATCGCCGGATATGATGACTTGTGAGAAGACTTCTATAAATGTTACTGACTGTTTCTCTAAAAATGTGAGAAAGGTTCCTCCAGTTGCCTGGGCCAGATCTTTTAAATTATTTTGAGCGCTCTGGGAGATCGAAATTGTATGAACCACGATTCCAGCTTCTATCAGAGCACCAGTGACATTTGCGATATAGGGTGCTGTAGTTTCCTGTCCGTCAGTTATTAAGATGATCTCGCTCTCCTTCGTACCCATTCCACTTGTCTCAAATAACTGGAATATACGGAGGAAATCAGCGTGCAGGGGCTTGTATATATTCCTGTACAAGTCACTGTGGTTAGTAAGAACAAATAAAGATGAAAAGGGAAGATAAAATCTGTTTGAAATTATAACTTCGGAATCAACATCAAACCTCTATACTATAACATAGTTATCAGTATCAGTGTGACCAGTTTAATACTGTTGCGATTGTGATGCCGATCCATGCTATGTAGTGCAAAGGAACGGATCAATAAGGTTTTGTCAAAATATTACATTTTTTCCGACATAGTTTTATACCTTTACCTTTAGTCGACACTCCGACGCCAAAATCAACTTTTATGGTAAGAGACGAAGCTAAGACGATATTTATGACGACGAAATCAAATAAGTACTAATATTATCAAAATTGAAATTTTAGTTTGTCACTGTTTACTATATTGTCCTACACATCTATACATGAATATTAATAAAGCAGTTGAAATTCTGAAATGCCGTAAGCATAGGAGAGGTATTTGCTCTAATGACACAAGATGATATGGAAATGTTGACTATATCCATATTTACGTTCTCATATCTTAACTTGACGTTGATGGTATTTTAGGCACCAAACATTTTATCTTTGAAATGGGGAGGGGGTGATTTTCCTTAATCATATAACAACAAATAATATGGTTCACTTGGACAGACAATATGAACAAAACTTTTCTCGGCCAAGGCAAACAGTTTTTCTTTCTCCTTTTGTTTCAAGGCTAAGTCCAATCTTGTCAATCAATATAAGTATCAATATATATCAGGAAATATATCAATATAATGCCTGATGTATGTTATGTGATATGTCCTAAAGTGGCCATAAATGCGACCGAGATATAGGATTCCTTTGCCGTCGGCAACCACTTCGACACAGCTAGTTAATTTTGACTTTATTATAAATTGACATTTTTCTGATGCCCTGTACATTCCCTTTCCTTACGAGACACCATGTTAGGAGGAACACTTATTCATTTAAAATTGACTATCCTGAGATCTTGAGTCTACGAAAGGTTTTTGTCCACTTCGTTACATTTTAAACGTCTAACGATTTATGTATATGCTGATGCGGAATAAAAGATTTCCTCTTTCTCTAAACTATCTATTCAAAGAGGATATAAAATCTACATAAATACATATAACTGATTTCAAGAAATCTAGACCATATCAATTTAAGAAGATATCCAATTCATATTAATGTAACAAGAAATATAGACCATATCAATATAAGAAGATATCCAATCCATATTAATGTAACAAGAAATCTAGACCATATCAATATAAGAAGATATCCAGTCCATATTAATGTAACAAGAAATCTAGACCATATTAATATAAGAAGATATTCTATCCATATTAATGTAACAAGAAATCTAGACCATATCAATATAAGAAGATATCCAATCCATATTAATGTAACAAGAAATCTAGACCATATTAATATAAGAAGATATACAATTAATATCAAGCGACATGACAATACAATTTCTTTGCTGCTTACCTTCTTTGCATTTAATAGTCCCTGACCAATAGCGGTTCCGCCGTCGGCTTTTAATGACAAAACAACATTGTTAAGGACATGGCGGTCGGTATCATTATTTATCTCTCTTAAGGGAGCCAAGATTGTTGCAGAATCGGAAAAGGAAACTATTCCGAGATGCGATGAAGCCTGGATCAACACATCAATAATATATTGTACAGCCTGCTTCATTTCTGCGATGCGGGTCAACTGTATTGACATTAAATGAAAAGGTTATAAAAAACCTAAAAAATAAACGTGAAAACAAGAAAGCATTGGAAAATAAATGCAACAGAAACTGCAACTGCTATTATAGCATTGATAGAAGCCAACTGTAATTTCAAACTATGGGGGACGTTGCGTTACTTTCCTTTCACCCTTCTGATTGTGTGTTAACGCTATTATGGATTTCGTAACCAAACGCATAATCCTCTACCTTCAATTACAAACACTAAAAAGATAAACAAAGAAACAAAAATGTGCAACAAACATTTGCAAGAATAACGAGGTTAACATAACGTTTGCTACAAGATTAATATTAACTTCTAGATATGTAAACTGCGTAGTTGTGTACTCATTCGTGCTTTACATTTGATGGATTTGTATGCAAAAACAATAATTTGCAAAATTATGTCACAAAGATGAATATAGCCTTCTTCAGTGAAAGGCCAATCGGTATGCATATATGTCCACTTCATTCTCACCGTGCCGCTATTTGTTTCAAAATGATAATTGGTTGCGAAACTCTTTGTTACGACTCTATGGTCCCAAGTAAGTAACGGGAGAAATCAGAAACAACAATACAATAGAGCACATGATTTAATTATCAAATTTATACATGAAAAATTTTAGAGGAACTTAGAGTAATATGAAGTGAATCCAAAACTCCTGACAAAGTTCTATCAAAGCACAAATAAATGAAAAGTTCCGTATCAATTTCAAAATTGGAAATGTACTCATCCTACCAAGAATTTTGACGTTGTCCATAACTCCTTCGAATAATTTGCAACAGTTCAAGAATAGAAATTATGGTCCAAAAGTACTGAGAACTTTTTCATTATACTGAACAGTCCAAACACGTTTTTACACTCGTATAATAAATACGTACAACATAAAACACATCTGCAGACTTACAACATGAAAATAAAGAATGAGGATGACTCCATAATTGCAACGAATCAGATTGCTCAGTCCTTTCCATATATAAATCTTCTAGTGTGACTATATTTCACAATATGCCACACGTGACGGACCTTACTACTTATTTTGTCTCAACATTGCCTATTCATGTGACCTAGCCCAACCAATGGGAAGTTAATGAATTCTTCTATAATCGTATAAACCTCATCAGCCAATGAAAAAATTATGCCAAAGATGTCAATAGGTCTGATGATTAAGATTATTATTAGCACATACAAAAACAACTATCTGTACATCCTATTTAATGTGTATGCTCTTAGCAGACTCAGATAACGTTGGCAAAATATACCAAAGGCATTCTGTATACTTTACAACCATGAATAAAAATTATTCACATGTGAAGAAATATATATATACGAATTGTCTGGTCAGCTTTAATTTCGATTAAGAAGTTAAGAAGTCAAACGTTAAAAAATTGAGTGGGCGTCATTTTCTTCATTAAGCTTAATACCGTTTCATCATCATCAAACTTAACTATACTTTTGCAAACTCCAATCTCAAAGCAGGCAATATATCTGACTGCGTCCAGGCCTATGGAATATGCAAGTTACCAGTCCAAGTACGTCCATGCTCATGGGATATCAAAGTTACCATTCCAACGACGTCCAGGCTCATGGAATATCCACGTTACCTGTCCAACTACGTCCAGACTCATGGAATATCCAAGTTACAAGTCCACCTACGTCCAGGCCTATGGGATATCAAAGTTACCATTCTAACTACGTCCAGACTCATGGAATATCCAAGTTACAAGTCCAACTACATCCAGGCCCACGGGATATCAAATTTACCATTCTAACTACGTCCAAGCTCATTTAATATCCAAGTTATAAGTATGACAGTGTCCAGACCAATGTGATATCTGAGTTATCAGTCTAACTGCGTCCAGGCCCATGGGATATCAAAGTTACCAGTCGTTGTATCATCAGTAAAGTTTCAAATAAATTTCATCTAATTTTAAATTATTCATCAACACTTTTGGACGGGTTGTTAATGAAATTTGTCATACGAATATTAACATTATTATGTAAATACTGTTTTATTACTGCATGACATGCATCCACATGTTTGCTTATTTAACATCATTATGTACATGTTTGAATTGTGTACTATTTCTGTAGAACCAGATTGTAGAGATTCTATACGATGAACATGTTCATACAATCCATGTTTAATATTTATAACTTCATTTCTCGTCGCTTATTTAGTAGTATCCAATTCTGCATCGTTAGTTCCATCTATTAGTGCTTGTCATGTGATGTGATTTGGATTTTTAACGTAGCTTTAACAATTTTTCATTCATATCGCTACGACCGCCCGCATCCGAGGCGGACGCTCTAACCACTAGACCACCGGAGCGGTTCTATTAGTGTTTAAAATATTTCATATATGAATACATTATATAGCTATAGAACAAACAAATAACACAATATACACTATCTGCAACAAGAGAAGGCAATGCTGCTGTTGTTCTAATTCTGAACTTTAAAATTAGCAAACGATGCCGTGACTAAAATTAAATATGAGAATGTTGCATTACATGAACTTGCAAGTCAGTCCTTTCCTACCAAGAGAAACAATAAAACGTCTTTACCTTGTATTGTAACCCATATCAAGTCATGTTCTTATGCGACAATTTATTGTTTCTAGAAGTTTTGTTTGATTAGGTATCTGAAGGAGATAAGATAATATCTGGAACGAATAACCAAGTTTTTATATTGGATATTCGGTTTTGATAAGCTTGCCTGCTTTGTGATATGGTTGTGCGATTTGACGACTAATTGTATATGTATTGTTTGTTTCATACTACCTTCTTTAGATAATATTATAATAATAGATAATAACAGTTCACATGTTCTATATTTGAATATGGCTGATTACTAATGTGTGTATTACATTCAACACAGATACAGACGTGAAAAATCAATACATATTTTGATAGCTTTAAAAAACAACTAGGTGACTTCAAAAAGCACCTAACTAAACAATATACAATTACAATATGACATACCTATTAAACATGTAACCATGATGTTTTTTGACGTGCGGAAACCAAACGGATACAAATAATAAGTATCTGAATCATAGAAAGACTAAAGAAAATGTTCTGAGTGGAGCACGTTCCGTTGGAGGGTAGAAAGCGTATATTTGTTATCATAAACGGTGGTAGAATGGATATACATGAAATAAAGTTTACCTTCGTAAGAAAAACAAGGTTTAACACTAAAATGTTATTAATAATGTGGACCAGAAAATCTTTTATAAATTGGCCGCCCCGTAAAGAAGCATAATTCGATAGGTGAAAAACATGTTCACTGTTAAAGTAACATTCAAACTAAATCACAATTTCATATAACAAAAAGTTTCGTGAATTAGATAGTCGTATTGTTGTAACGATGCCATAAACGCAGCAACAGAAATAACTGTCAAAGTAATCGTAACTTTAAGCATTTAGGAAAATCAAAACACGGGATGAGCGTTGAAGTAGACAATTAACTGAAGAATTGCATAAACCCATATTAGAACGTTTGATTCAAAGCTGCGTAATAACATGTACAATATAATCAGTTTTTAAAATCATTCTTTCTTTGACTATACTTATTATAAATCTGGAGAAATATACTGCTGCATTTTCGCTAGATCTTGATCATTCTCTGAGGCTGGTTACTAATGCAATTAAAACTGTAGATAAATAGATATAGAGATTGGGAGGAGAGTGGTTTAAAGACTAACATTATAGCAGATCGATCCATAGTCCTACAACGTAAGACGCCAACCCTGATAGATACGATGTGGGGGTGGGGTCGGCTGGATATATATCTCGATCATTCCCTATTCTAGCTGTCAACGTTGATGCCTTACTTCGTTTCACCCTTGGACCCGCATTATTATAACCATTTACCAGTAATCTTAATCTCATTTGTAAGTAGCCCCTGCATGAAGCCTAAAATGTAACTCAACACGTTAATGGATTTAAATAAATAAAAACTGGTTACTCCCCAGTCAAGGCAATACTGATTAAATCAAGTCACATGAAAGTATAAAATATAAGAGTCAATGGACTTTCCAGCAAAACAACACATCGTTTGCTTTTAATGTTGAGCTTCCACGTACAACATGTGCCATATTAAATAAAAGATGATGACCATGGTGTGGAATGTTTAAAACACATCGCCAACCATTGGTGTAAGTGCTTGATTGATGCTAATGTAGCTGTTATATTAATGAGACAGAATCGCATGTTCCATGAATAGCAACGTAGCAGGAGACCTCAACAAGAATTAATGGACTTAAATAAGGTTCTAAAACTAGTAGAAACAATCTGTAAGAAAGCGAACTAGAAGAACAAAATTAATAAAATTTTTAAAAAATTGCAAACAGAAGACCTTAATGTTTTTTTCTGAGCTTATCTTAGTATAATCTGACAGTTGCCAACTCACAAAGCTTACAACACACTTACGGCGTTATTTCCTGTGTGATTTGGCAACGGACAGTTTATATCTCAATAAACTCATAAGAAAAACATTAAACTCTTAATAAATAGTTAAACACAAATGCCAATGAATTACAATGGCACCTACATGGCCAGCAAGCAAATGACCAAAATGTGTATGTGAAATTTTGTAGTGACTCTGATTTTCTAGCATAAAAGGCTCAGAATACAATAGACCCTTGGTAAGAATATAAAGGAAATAAAGACAAATTTGGAAAAGGTTATCCAACAAATTGGACTGAATAATTATTCAAAATAATAAATATTTTTTATAAATATCAAATTGTTGTAGAAATAGAACGTTTATCTGGTGAAATATATTCATACAAAATTTAATCGGCCTAAGTAGCTAAAAAGCAAAATAAGATTATTCAGAAGCGTAAAAAACATCAAAACGTGATTATCAAAAGAAACAAGTATTTGTTTAAGGCCAGAATTTAATTCTAATATTCTTCTTAAAACGTTTAATCTTTCTTGTCGCACAATTTACTATTAAATTGTATATGCATGCTTGTTTGATTTCTGCAACAAGTAAATCAAATATAAAAAACATGTTCTTTAGCTGCATTTTAGTAATAAAGAATGATTTGCTGAACAGGGACAATAGTATACGTATATGCAGAACATGCAGTACTACCCTGTAAAATGTAACTTTTTAAATATCATATCTACCATATGTATAATTTTACTATACATACAGTTATATAGTGTCTTTATTATATTAAACGTTTTAACTATATATTTTGTAAAATACTTTCCCATAAAAAGACGAAACACGATTCTTTGAGTTACATTCACCATCTGGAGACAGACAAATATTCCTTTCGATATGTGTTACACACGCTAGCACCTTTTTTGCTATACCAGTATCATCACTAGATCTATATCAACGCTTCTTTGTGTTACTTAATTTGTGACAGTAGAGTAGTAACAATATATATAAACATTTATTTCATTACATTTCATTTGTTGTAATGTAACTCTGCATATTGAACTTGACCTTGTCCAAAACTGAGTTCATTTATGCTTCAACTGAATTTACTTTATTCTGTAACCAACTAATACATCGATAAATTGTTATCTATTTGTATGGGTTTAAAATAAGTGTTCTTATTAATAAGAGCAAAATATGTATATTTGGGTCTAGGTCTAGGCTTTGGGAATTTCTTTATCGTATTTTACATAATTGAAGTTCCAGTTTTTATTTTTTAAACCTCAGGATCAATGAAAAATGTTACATTTTTTTCCCGTTAGGAAATAGATTTGTTTTTATAAAATTATAACTTTGACGTGAGGTCAAGTAGAGAACTATATAATCTTGTAACTGAGAGGATGTTTCAGTCGTGCTTTAAGATCTAGCACTTTCATGTTGTATTCTATAGTGTGTCCATTATTCATTTTGGGGCTGGAATTTTATATATTCAGATTAATGAATTCAAGTGATTATTTTCTCTGGAAATACGAAAGTGCTCTGATAAAATTCTTGGATAGAGACATTCACTGGAATTCAAAGTAAATTCATACCTGTAATTATATTTTATGATTCAGCAAAAGACTGTTGACACATCTACACTCTATAAGCTACCTCAGACACATCATCGCCTTCAGTTTTTGTATTCTACTGAATTTTATTTAGGACTTTAAATTACCAGGACTTGTGTCTGTAGTTCTTGGATTATTTTGGGATTTAATTCGCAATATCGCAAGTTCTTTCTTCTCATTTTTACTTTGTATTCTAGGGAACTAAATTATTTAATTAATATATGTATTATATACTTTTTATGAATCAGCATAACAACTCGAAAGAATACTACAACTTACGTACCCCGGATGAAGCAACCGTTACGCTCATACTTCCGGAGACATCCAGAACCAAAGCTCGAACCTTTGCCCCACTGTAAGCTATGTTGAAATTTGGTGTTGTGTTAGTACTTACTGAAGCTGCATAATTTCTTCCTTTGAAAATAAATAAAAAATACCAACCAGATACAAAGGCTGTCTTTTTCTTTGATGTCGTTTAAGTTGTTAATATTGTTGATTGAATTTACACTAAATGTGTCCATACTCAATAGCATGGTCCTTGTTTGCTGTATGTCTTGCAACAGTCGTTCTCAAGTTTGATGGTCAATTCGATATTTAATACACCATATTAATCCTTCTAAGCTATCTTAAACGATTGAAGATTTTGTATATTTACTCACTACAGACTGGTTTACATCGCGAGTACTATTATAAGTTATTAATATATTCTTTCTTACCAGCGACTGCCAATATGACAACTAGCTACCCAATCAAGAGCCGACAACGTTCCTTCTCTCTCTCTCTCTCTCTCTCTCTCTCTCTCTCTCTCTCTCTCTCTCTCTCTCTCTCTCTCTCTCTTTCTCTCTCTCTCTCTCTCTCTCTCTCTCTCTCTCTCTCTCTCTCTCTGCAAACCTTGAAAATCTTTATGTTGTCGTATCACTTCCCATGTGCTTTTGTAATGGCAGTTTACGTTCTGATCACTTGGGACAGCTGAGACATGTCTGTAGTTCTCCGCAGTATTATTGTCGTTTTCGCAGAAGTTCTTTACCTGAAAGTATATGGTCATAACTGAATGATTCAGTCTTTACTTAAATGTTAGGCTCGTTGTCCTGTACGATCATGTTTTAAAATATTTTTAACGTTACATTCTCACAAATATCGTAAATCAGCAAATGTATTAATACCCAATGGTTAATATTGTAACATTAATGTTTGCGTAAGACATTTACAAGCGATTATTATTTCCTTGCGAGATTTCCAGTACATTCCGCTCCCTAGAAGCTGATGGTTTACAAAATATATGTATGATGTTTTGTATTTAATTGATAACTTCTACTTTGGCTTCACATTATTTGTTACAATCATGGGACTGACCGAATATACAGCCGTTCAGAGTCCGAAACCTGTTCCAAATTTAAATAAAAAAACAGACGAAACAGGGACAAATCTCGACGTACAATAATAAATCACCAGCTTGAACATATGTATTGATTTGGTTGCGATTATAAATAAAGAACTGCAGTTGTATATGAAATATTTTAAAGATGCGCAATAGTGGGTGTGGGTGTGGGTGGTTGGGGGTGTCTGTGTGTGGGTGTGGGTGTGTGTGTAATTGAGAATCTATTTTATCGTAAAAAACGAAAGTAGAAACAAAATCTAGTTGCTATCATACACTTTTCTAGAATATTTAAACACTATACATTGAGCTATTCCTAAAATGGGTATGTTCCCTGGTCATCAAATCACTCAATACATTTAAACGGATTTTCAAAATTTAAAAAAAATATAGTCGACCCCAAAATATTATGTTTTTTTAATTGTTCTTTTAATATAAAGAAATTAATCCGAACAATGTTAAACTCACGGATGCAATGTAAGAATGACCCATCAGTGATACGGGAGTTGTCTGGTCTCCAGCTAGACAATATCTACATTCATATGGAAGTGGATCCGTTATTTTGGTCACATCGCAAGGTTTATCTTTGTTGCAGTTCATGAGGGCTTGCCCTTTGACATTCTTCATACATCTGTTGAAACAAATAGTAGACTTTAAGTCTACCCCTTTTATCACCCTTCCGTGCAAAATAGATGAACAGGCGTATGTACAACGGATTGCAACCACCCCCACCCCCCATAAAACAAAACCAAAGTGCAATATGCTTGATACATCTGTTGAAACAAATAGTAGACTTTAAGTCTACCCCTTTTATCACCCTTCCGTGCAAAATAGATGGACAGGCGTATGTACAACGGATTGCAAACCCCCCCCCAAAAAAAAAAAATAATAATAAATTAAACAAAACCAAAGTGCAATGTGCTTCTGGGTGGGTTGGGGAGCTTTTCCTTGTTACTATTCAATTGAAGAGTAAGAAAACAGTGATCATCTGAAATTGGTTCCTCTCTAAAAAGACTTTTGGGGGAGGAGAGGAATTTGTAGTAAAAAATTAATTGCATACGCGTCGATAACGTTTGAGTAAAGCATAAGCAGTGTAAAGCAATAACATCACAAGCCGGAGTGATAATTAATTCTCGAAATGGCTGGTCCATAGCTCCCATGTCATATTACCAATGATGTGCCACCACGCAGGTGGGTGCACAAGCGAAGCATGTAGCAGCAAACAAAATGCGCAGAAACTGTAACAATTTATTTACTATCAACTGTCTTGAATATTTTAAAGACAAACTTTTTATAACTCTTTTTGCCAACTAAACCACAGCCGTAAAGTATCAGTTTTGACGAATAACAGTGATCTTATATGGGTAACCATCAATGTTGTCTTGAGTTCCAGCCTACTACTTACACAACTGAGTCACTTGTAACATGACCGCGTGACGTAGTTTTCCAATGTGCCTTTGCATGGGACTATTAGATAAATGCTAGGAATACAATTTGCATGAGCTGATTTCACAGACAAGCACAGTTTTTTAAAGTATTATTAGACTTTTACGTTCAAAGTGTAAATGCAACAAGATGCAAATATTTATCATTAATTTGTCATACAGTAATATTTGCTGAGCATTATATAAAAATCAAGTTTACAAATTATTTTTTAAATATCTAAGTACTATGGCGTATTTTTTTTTAAATCATGTAAATAGGATTGCATTTGTCCAGCTTTGTGTAGAATTCAAGCATATGATTTTTAATCGACGTTCCCTTTTCGATGACTTTGGTATTGTAGAAATACAGGAATATAAATAACATCCATGATTGATTGAATGATTTTAGTTAATGCATACTAATGACTTGGATCAACAAGTGTTAATTAAGGCATGATAATGACTTGCATCAACTGTAAAGGCATTTAAATGTTTCAAGTACCTATTTTTATTCGCCTTTTTTGCTTAGTTTATATTCAACGCTCGTTTCAACGGTAAGTGAATGGATGCGCGTTTAATGTAACCATACTGTGTTTGTGGTGCTAACTTTCTTCATTTAAACCAACCTTAATCATTACAACTTAATTGTGTCTTATTTTCATTTAATAAACATCAACGAAAATAGAAGCTTAAAAAAGAACACATCGTTTCCTTTAAAAAAACAAATTTTATATCTCATGGTATATCAATGATACAACGAAGATACTATACATATATTCTATAGTAACATATACCATCAACATCTACCATCTAACATCTACCATCAACAAATATCAGAAGAAAACATTGATAATTGATCATTCATGGGAAATATCCATCCATCCGTATGTACCTGTGTCGGCATGTCCTAATTTTTAATTCATTCGTCGATACATACCTGCACACATACATACATACATGCATACATACATACATACATACATACATACATACATACATACATACATACATACATACATACATGCATGCATGCATGCATACATACATACATATTCTTGATAGATAGATAGATAGACAGACAGACAGACAAGACATATAGATAGATAGATATATAGATAGATAGATAGATAGATAGATAGATAGATAGATAGATAGATAGATAGATAGATAGATAGATAGATAGATAGATACGATGTATGTAGTGTGACAGTTTATAGTGATGTCTAGCACTGGGGCATCATGCCGCAGACATGTAGCATGATGCCCCACCAAGTCACATTATTCTGACACAAGGACGGCCAGTCCTAACACTAACCTCTTAATGCTGCGCGCTTAGCGAGGCAGCTGTTAGTACTATTTTTAGAAGTCTTTGGTATGAATCGGAAGGGTTCGAACTCACGACCTCCCACATATGGAGCTGACGCTCAAACCACGAGGCCACCGGAGCAGTCAGATAGATAGACAGATAGATAGATAGATAGATAGATAGATAGATAGATAGATAGATAGACTTACAAAATAGGTTGATATTGTTCGGTCTCCATGTCCAAGTAGAAATAAGGATTAAAATAATTAACTGTCCTCTTGTACTCGTCAAACAAGCCCCATCGTAGATGTCCCCACTCGTGGACAAACATGTGAGCTGCAACATCAAGACCATTATTAATGTGGCGTGATTCAATACTTAACATTGTTGTTATTTGATATGACCTGAATAGTTTTCCTTCAAATCAGTATTACTCCCACACACTTAACTCGGTCATAAGTAGTTGTATTAGGGTACTGGGGAATATCATATTAACAAAAGCAGGATAGAGACAAGTCCATGAGATTGTTAAAAGAGACACCCAAATGCCCTTTTCCGGACCTCCCTGGTCTCTTAGAAAGTATATTTTACTCCGTGATTTTCACATCAAGTTAAACTTAAATCCCTATTCGCATGATTGAATGGTGTTTGTGTGTGAGTGCGTGCTTAAGTAACTTATCGTTAGTCTTAAAGGTCAAGACAAAGAGACACTTACGTTTCTTTGGCATATTTTTTATATCTAAATCACAACGAAAATTTCATAACACATCGCAAAAATCCATTTCTATTTTCGTTCCTTTTTTCAATCCCTGCCTCTTTTTCTTTTAATTTCTTCACTGGCATTGATTCTACTTATTCATTGTCTTTTCTTTTTGGGATGGGTCCTTTTTCTTTTTCTGAAGAACTGACCTCCTCTTGCTTATTCGCTATTTTTGTAGGACACTATTATGCTCATTGCTTTTTTCCTGACAATTATAATAGAACCTGTATCTTTAATTGTGTCTCTCGCTTCTTCGGTCTTCTGCTGTCTTTCTTTTTCTTTGACGCTGATGACATTATGGAGCCCAATGTCCTTTCATGCAGCAGGTACCTTGACTTATAGCTCATGAGGAGTAGTCGGTAGTGTTAATCGAAATATATTTTCGCTATTTTCGTAACGGATTTGTGGGATTCCTCGTTAAAATATTTAAACAGACTTAAAGAGATGATAGTTTGAGACTTTCAATCCTTCGTGACAATTTGAAGCATCCGGTCTTTATCAAACTTAATACACCTGTGGAATTACCGTCCAAATTCATCAACAAAATTCAACATGTCTAACAATCTAATGGCGAGTTTAATATGACCGCTAGTACAAACTACACTTTATATGGCTCACGATTCACCTCTTAAACCTATTGCTCCAGCCAATGTGTTATTTGTAGTCCAACAAAGTTTCATCTAATTTAACTACTTCCAAAATCAGATGTGCTTAGTTCATGCCACCGTCATGCGGCGAACGTATGCCAGCCAGAATGAGACTGCATAATAGAAAACAACATGGGAGATCATTAGAATTTAGACAGAACCCAAAAGAGAAGAGAAGTAGAAATCGTGTTACAGCATGTACGTATATCTAACAGGACGGTGTGTGGCATTCCTGAAATGCAAACCTTCAAGGCGACTTGATTCTTCACTGTACGTTGAAAATATACCATAACGTAGTTCCAGAAGCTTTCGTGTTTCGAGGAACCTATATCCTTGGCAGATAATATATTTATTTGTACCATCATCAAGAGCATTCCGGTGCTTTTACCAGGATTTCTTAGATACGGATATTATTTCCTACCACAAAACAATACCAAACAGACAACGACTCGTGTCCAGATATTTTCAGTTACAGTGTTTCCTTCTCCTACTACTTCGTCGTCGCCATTCACCATAAAGCCTAGCATGCATGATTCAACACCCGCGTTTAAAAACATGGTGAAACGAAATGGGTCTCAAATAAGACAAATTTCTGAGACAAATCAGGAGTGTTACAAAGTTTAGTAGATTCATCCAAACAAGAACTGTCACAATTTATTCCGTTGGAAACACCTTATTGTCGGGGTGATGTACATAATGAGGCTGATACGATGTTCCGACAATCAGTGGAGGCGAATTCCAGTATAAAACTGAAGTGTGAAATACCATTCACTTCAGTAATATTTACTCCCGAAACAAATGATCTTACCACAAAGAAGTGCACACCACTCTATTCGTCGTCCCAATATACAATACTCATCCAAAAATGAACTCTCTCCTCATATATCTAAATATTGGCACGTCTTGGTGGTACTCGCTAATTCGATCCTCCGACGAGGAAACAATCATTCAGAAAAACACCCAAATAAATCATTGATTCGGAATGTGAATGCTGTTTGAATGTGTTGAAAGGAATGGTATCTTTGCCCACAATACAGAAACAACGATTAACGATTATGGAAACATCAGAATGTTCTTCTTCATATGGTGAAAGAGAAAATACCCATCAGATAAAATATGATGTTCAAAGCGAATGATTTCAGGTCATGCTGATAGGACTCTTGTTAAAAGTGATTGTTCCTTTTTATGATCCATTGTTGGACTACTTTCAGGAGAGGTTTTGTGATATGGATGATAACTCAGATTCTTCATAGCTTACAGTCAATCGTATTATTGTAGCATCAGATATGAAACCGAAGAAATCAGCCTCGAAAACAAAGTGATGGTGTTTGGACGCTTGTTTGGGACGTCACCAAGTACCCCAAAGAAACGAGAGATGTTAAAGAAGGGAGATTTACCTCGCATTCAAATAATCAAGCGTACCTTTGACAAAGGTTATTTACCTAACTGGACAGCAGAATTGTTTCTGTTACTGGACAAGCACGTTGTTGTGATAGTCCAATCAATAAACTGGAAGACATAAAGGGTGAAGTGTTCAAGGAAACATTTTTCCTGAGTTACAACGAATGAATAAAAAGGAAATATACTATATCGAAAGCATTCTTGATCGTTAAAGTGAGCTAGGAAAGAATAGCCACCTAGTTTTGATTTTTGGATTGCTGCTTCATAAATCATTGATTATAAACTAATGCAGTGAAAACCGTGCCTATAAACCACAGCAGCTGCTTCTCCTTCACAGAGTTCCTTTCTTCAAGAACTATAATAGCAAACTCTGAGGATGTCAACTGGAGAGCGCGTGTGTATACCTCTAATCGTCTTTTTCTACCAAATGTGTGTATCGTATTGCGTTATCGAAGCAGCCATCGTCAATTTGAGTTTACGACAAAGAGACAAGTGCGGATAATTTTAATGACTAGTTGTATTGATTATCTTCTTCCCAGTTATTCTTTGAACAATGCTATATGCTGTAACATCAACAGCACTAGCCTTGTAGCCAACGACAGTCACCATTCTTCCAGTCACAATGACAATTGCCCTCTTTTGCAACATTGTAAAAATCATTATCCTTTAACAGTGGGCGACTTCTTGAAAGCCAGAAACATCAAACTATAATCAACTAATTTTATTTAATATTAATCAGTGGTAGTTCTATGAATGTGTTTTACAACATCCTATGATTCTTTACGGCGAAATTATCTTAAGTTCTACAATTCAATTACGAATCTCAGTGGGAAGCAGATTTGGTAGAAATCATTCACCCTACGCACGTCCTGAATGTGCCTGAAAATCAAACCGATTTTGTCGTCGAAATCCACTACGAACAAATTCAAGAACAGTTAGATAAAAATGATCCTGGTTATTACGGAACCAAACAACTATAATTTGAGTATCTATTCCTTACGCATTCCTGCAAGCTATTATTTATTAGTAACAAACATCTAGTTGAAACGATTACCGCTATTTGTAACGATCATTTTGGCAAAGTCCTTGAAAAAGCTGACAAACGTCTACAAATCGAGTATGGTGCCATTGTTCACCGTCTCATCCTGCATTTTGTCTGATAGATAGCTAACTGTTATTCATCATTTTACTCCCTGACTGTTTGAAATTCTAAATGGAACATAAACGTAGCACCCATTTAAAAGACATCAATAACACCGATCGATTCTAAGAGTAGTTTTGCAGCCCAAGGAAATTGAACAAAGGAAAGAATTTGAAGTTTGTGTCATCCAATGTGTTTGAGTACGTGGTTGGAAACACATCCACTCAAATACTCAAAGTCATTCCTTTCAAAATGAATTCTTCCATCACTGTTTACGAGGAAGGTGAAAACATATCAATTTCATGATGAATTTACACATCCACAATATCTTCCTGTCTGCAAATTGTATTTTGACAGTAGCAACATCAACATAAAAGATCCTGGACAAAATATTATATTCTCCAATGGAAAAATCTCAGAGAAACTACGTTTTCGAAATCGATTCCCCAGTGTATTGTACGAGATGTACCCAGAATACCAAGGAATGGTTTATGAGATGTTCATATCCGCATTCGTACGGTAGAATCCATCGTAAAGAAATTGTGACTTGAAGATTACTTGCTTTAAAAGATCCTACTTTGATACCAAAAAAAGAGAATTTCTTCAAAATGTAGAGAAGTCCCATCAAACTTTAATGAGAACAGGCAAAATTGTGTCACTTCAAACTGGAATAGAAATTTTGGCTCTCACCAACAATTGTGTGCATTCGTTTTTCATTGAAGTAGCTGTTTACTTGAATAACAAACTAGTCAGTTACAGCAAGGATACTTACGCTTACCGATCGTACCTGATAAAACTCTTGACGTAAGGAAGAGAAGCCAAGAACACACATCTGGATGACTCCATGGTACGGAATCCAAACACTTTACAAATTGTTGCTTGCAAATGATTATGAAAACCACAATCTTGAATTCTACAACCGTTGAAATAAAATCAAACAAGGGCGGAGTTTAAATGATATAGCTAGTTCACTTTATGATATGCGATTTCAATACGATGTTACTGAATAAAACTTTGGGTAACTGTCCGCGTAAAACATGATCTTCAACATTGGATCGGAATCAAGAGGCAATGGGGAAGATTTCTCTTCCTATCGGACACTACTTTACTGTCGTTTTACTTAAACTTTGGCTGATGTCGTTTCACGCTTTAAGGAAAATTCCTGCACCGCGCTCGTAAAGTCGGGTTTCTTCTCTGATGGTTTTGTACTCGTTAGCATTGGTCATCAAATGGACATCGGTACTACATCGAGTCAGTCTCAGGCGTACATCCACTCCAGCAAGACCTGTCCCTTACTTTCCCTTGCCCAAACACGATTCCCGCTAGCGTGCTGTTCACACCAAGAAAACCGAGGGCCCGTACTTGCATCATAAACTGGGTGTCGACAGGTGGTTGTTCCTTCCTCACACGTGACGACAAAATGAGTAAAGTACGATGAGCTTAGTAATTTAATCCACGATGAGCGTGCTCTGTACATATAGTAGGTGTAGCTCTTCTGATGGTGGATCCATCTTTACTCGACGGGAAATAAGCTAGAGTGTCGCGCGCACATTTTTTAATATCCCGAAATGAGTGTTTGCACCCAAATAGGGGTAAAATCTTGTTGATTGTGACTCCGACCCACTCAATAAGTCGACGTACATGGCCGAATGTCCGAACACGTCGCAACTCTAAGTCGAGCCAAGCAAACAAAAACATTTAGATAAGCTACAAGTCAACGACTTCTATCACATTTGCCGAAGAAGGGGACAGAAAAGAAAAGGAGCGTCGGAAAGAATAGTACTTTCAGTGCCTCAATGCCAATTGGGTGAAGGTCCAGGCCTGGGAAGAGGAACGAAAAGAAAATGACGTCAAAGAAAAGACCAATACTTTCAACACCCCAATTACATCTTGATGATGGTGGCATCCAGACTGGACACTTGATAATCAAACGGAAGAGTCATAGTTCAAGCTGAAAGTTTTCACGAAGACGTTATGGAAGAAATGGCGGTCACGGAGAGAGAAGTAGCAGAAAGTATATGGCTATTCTCAGGCCCATTCATATCTCTAGAAAAGAGATACTAATCTTCTTTGCCATTTGTGTTTTATGCTTTGTGTATGTGTTTGTCTATATCTATATTACCAACAACAACTAAAACTTTTAACCTTTGCCATTGCCATTCCCCATTTAGCCCATATATAATTTGTCCCTATAATACCATCCTCATTCTAAACCCACGGCCTATATACGTATTGTAAGTTCCCAAGCGTACCCGTAATATCAGCTTATAGGCAAAGATATAATTATGATATGTCCCCCAGAAATCCCAAGACATACTGTAATAGAATGTTTGTATATCTGCCCAATAGAAATTGAAAACCTTTATGAATGTGTTTCTGAATAGGAAAAGGACGTACTGGTCACTTTGACTGTTACATCAAATGCTATTGAAAGGTATACCTTAGTGATAAAATGATTTAAAATATGGTTGCAAGGGAAGAAGAAACTTTTTCGTGGCTTTTGTACTCTTTATGATTTCTCTTAGTGCACTGAGAGACTGTGGACGACAGATAGTGCGAAAGTGTCATCAATAAGCTTCTGTCATTGCTCACAATTTATTACGATACAAAATACATTTTCATTTGAAATACAGTTCAGATCAAGGAACGGATTTCCCGTCACCATGATTGGATTCGATTCAAAATCATTTACATGCAAGTGCAAATTCAATACTCTAACAAACCTATCTGGATGTAAGCTATTGAGAATCCGGAATCAAAGAAGAATACAAAGGTCCTGTGACTTTTCCTGGCTATTGAGATTCTGCCAGTCGATTCCATGCGCTCAAAGGAAAACAAACTAAATATGTTGAAAGAGCCACTCCGAAATCTTTAACGAGAACTGGACTTGTCTACTTTGGACAAGGAGATAAAGTACAGTGTTTCAGTTGTGGTGTGTAACTTCACAAATGGGAGTATAGAGATAGTTATGCCAGGTGGTCTTGGTGTTGTCGCATGGTCCAAATTATTATTCTCTTGAGGGTAGAATAACGTCAAGTTAACAATAGCAAATTAGAGAACCTATTTACCACAACTATTTTTTAAAGATTTTTATAGATATATATAAAACTTGTTTTTCTTCCCCTCACATTTTTTAAAAACCGCAACCGTTTTATACATATAAATGTATAAACAGGGTCGTTAAATCTTTAACATTTTTTACCGAAAAGGGTACAAGTCGAAATTAATACAGTTCTTTTAACCCTAAAGCTTGATACCAATTTATTTTTTCAATCCATGAAGTCTCTCAAACGTTGTTTAACAGAACCAACATTGAAAAATAATGTCTAAGTTAAACAGGGCCATAATACGTGGATGTTATGCCGGAATACGGTGAAGATAGAATTTGATCTAATTCTTCCTAATGTTAAGCCTCATAAAAATAGCCCAAGCGATGAAGGCATTCAAACTTTTATCGAGTGGAACAAATATTGTGATGGAATTGTAGTGGCGTGGCCTGATATGGCAGACGGATATGTTCACACTATATGCCGGACCTGCTTCCCAATCGTTTGACAAAAATATGAAAAATAAATCATACCCCATGGGCCATGTGCTTTCTCTGCGTCTTCCATTAGGAGCAGTCTAGGTGTCAGGTGCATGTACTTCCCCGGTTTTCCGCATTCCACAACACCCTCCACGTACGGATCGCGTCCATATTTGCTGGACGGAATATCAATCAAAATATATTCCGAATCGAGCGACGAAGGCTTTGATATTATATCTCCTTCGAGACTTCGGGACCATGTTCTGGGGATAATGATTGTAACATTCCTAATAAAAGCTCGATGTTTTGTGGCCGTGAAGAGCAACCTTGAAGCATCTGTGATAATACTCTGTAATAATAATAATAATAATAATAACCATCGTCATCGTCATCACTGAAACAAAACAAGGAATAAATTTAATGCATTTAGATAAGTTAATTAACTCTAAATTAAGGCAACACTTTATTTAATATCAAGGCAACACATGTTACAGAGTTAGGGACGTAATTGCAACAGTCCTATATATGCTTTATACATGCTGTAAGCTGTTTGCGTGATATTAACTATTTTCTGTTTGTTCTAGAAGAAAATTCCTCCACACATTAAATAAATATGTTAGAACCATATGTTAACAGGATACAAGTGCTAATATATTTAAGGAGTGTTTTTATCATTTTTAAAGTTAAATAAACCATAGATGACGGTAATAATTGTAACTATAACACTAGGCCCTTGCGTTAGTTATTATTCGCTACTTTGTTTACCGAATAATTTCAAATATTTTCACTCTCAAATGCTATCTTTTTCCATAGTTGTTCTTTGTTAATGAATGAATATTCGAAGCTATAACCGGAAATAGTCACCAGATGTTTTGTTATCGCCCGATAATGAAAATCGGAATACCAAGTACAATGCTTTCACAGTGTACTAGCAGAAGGACTAACCTCGTCATTATTTGTAGAATCATTGATATAATCTTGATTAGATCCAACAATTGTATGATATACCAGGGTCGGACTAAAAAACCTGGATTTCGGGCCTCCGAAATAGTAGGCGATTTTGAGAGGGATGGAGTGGGATCTCAAGACGCCAGTTTGCCAAGGGTCATTTACCTTATTACGCATAAACTATTCAACATCTACTTCAAAATGTATCACAGCAGGCAGCGCGGAAGAAAATTGGGTGGCGATTAAATTCAAATTTGGTGGCGAATACTCAGCTGCGCCTTCGTCGTACGTTAACGTGGGCAACATAAACCGTCCGTGCAGCATTAGACACGTGACTTTAGCAGAACCGTCCGTGCAACATTAGACACGTGACAATTAACAGAAAACGTCCGTTCACAAAAATAAGTATATCCTGACCTATATGTCAATGATATCAAAGAATGGTAAAAACCACGGGAAATACAACTCTTATAAAGTTGGCATCTAGTGCCGTGCATATCTAAAACTACTTTTTAAGGTAATGTTTTACATTAAACATGTTTTGACGTGTGCGCTTGCATTATTTTTGCCTTAGCTTTTACTTCAAGAGTTCATCATATACCCATACCGTAAACCAGCTCCTCTGAATAAAGGATACATAATATTTACGTTGCAATTCATTTATCACCACATTCGTTTTAAATAACTTTGGGTGAATACAATATTCAGCTGTCAGGCAAACACTTTTTCTAGACGGACATTCAGGAGAAACAATTCATTTATTAACTATTAATTTATGTGATCGAACCCACTGATCTACTAAAACCGTACAAGATAATAAGATTTTCTGTTGTAAATTAAAAATATATTTGACATGAGAATGTAAAAGAAGAGCATCCTCGGTCTTCAAAAATAACATAAAGTTAAAAAATTAATAACTAAACTTTCCTTGGATTTTATGCGGGAGGTTGTGGGTTCGATCCCCGGCCGAGTCATACCAGAGACTTAAAAAATGGTACTAACAGCTGCCTCGCTTGGTGTTCAGTATTAAGAGGTTAGTGTTAGGACTGGTCGGCCTGGTGTCAGGATAATGTGACTGCGTGGGACATCATGCTACATGTCTGCGGCATGATGCCCCAGTCCTAGACATCACTATAAACTGCCACATTGCAGACATCGTAGCGATATGACTGAAAAATTGTTAAAGTTACGTTAAAAATCAAAATCACATCACATCACATCACATCTCTAAAGACTGGTCCAGTGTACAATCAGACCTGTCCTTATTAGACTGGTCCATTGTACAAATCAAACATGTCCTTTTTAGACTGGTCCAGTGTGCAAATTAAACCTGTCCTATTTAGACTGGTACAGTTTACAATCAAACATCTGTCCTTCTCAGATTCATCCAGTGCACAATGGACCATGTCTTAAATCGACACAGTTAGGAAGAGACAAAAGTGTCCTCTGAAAGCATAGTGGCTGCTGATAGACGTTCATTCTTCAAAATATATTTTTGAAAATACTTTGAAATGGCTTCTGTTTAAGTCAGATGATTGCTTGATAGGTTTACCAATTAAGGCAGAATTAAATGAATATATTAATTGCATATTACCTTAATTTTGCTGACTAAGCTGTAATTCTCCTGAACCTCAGGTCCGATTACAACGTACAAGCCCTCGTATCCGTTATTTATCAGTTCCAGTTTAGAGAAGACATGAGTAGAGCAGGACATAAGGAGGACGAAGATTATGTACTTCATTTTCAACCTGAAATTATTTGGTATATTACTGTGTTAGATTTATTTCTAGTCGGTCCTCAAGCGTTTCAATACGTCTTATCACACTGAGGATGGCGAATATTGTTTTAATTAATTGAGATGTTCGTCAAGTCTTCATTATGCGTTCTGTTCTTTTTTAGCTAGTACTTTTATTTTATCAGCCTCTGCTAAATGTTAATGTGCTTTAGTTGAAACAGCAAGCGAAGAGGTTTGTTAACAGTTCATAATGTTAATAATTTAACATATATAAAGAACTTTGAACTTTAGAACAAAGGGTCGGGCAGAACAAATGATGGGATTTGTTATAATATGATAATGGTAGTAATACTTAACGAATTGTTGGTATTTGAAATTGTTTGCCAAATGCTTGATATGCAAAGTCATTTACTTTGATTTATTTAATTATTTTGCAAACTTTTAAATATGATTACAAATACATTATAATTTCTCTCCTTCATTCGTATGAAATTAGAATGGCTGCTTTGGAATTCAAAAGGTTGTAATGTCAAAATAGTTGTAAATGTCCATGAATCATTTTTGTTCTGAGATATTATGCCATGAAATAAATTCTTTCGTAATTGGAATATTGAAGTACAGTTGGACTTTTGTTATACAGCTCAAAAACTTAATTTTACTTTTAAATTTCAATTGTTAGAGATGACATTATTCAGACGAAATTAGTTTGCTTCCTTTTTTATTTTGATATTTTATTAATTTCTTTGTCTCGTTCATTACAATATGTGTACGTTTGGGGTATTTTATGTGGTGTTCACTTTTATCGAAATGAGGCTTCCATTAAACATGTTCATGTCTAGTTGACATGGCGACCAGATCGAAAGTTTAATCCCAGTTTAACATAATGAAACATAATCGTCAAATGTGTCAGATCGAAAGTTTAATCCCAGTTTAACATAATGAAACATAATCGTCAAATGTGTCATTTTTGCTACCAATTGGCCATTTTAAGTTTCTTGGCGATCACACCATGTCAGTATGGCTTTCTGGTCAGCATATTGGATGTCACCTCAGCACCATTTACATTTAGGATCAACTTAACATCATAAAAGTCTTCAGCGAAAACCTCATGTTGATATGATGTAAATTAGAAAGTATATCCGAACACATCCCAGTTAATAAACAAAATGGTATGAAAATTAAGTCACTTAGACGTTGATGCAAATCATTCGAACATTGAAGCGTCTTTCATATTTCATTCAAAGTTATTTACACAGTTACAAAAAGCAATAATGATGCATTTCATCTTGAATATATTTACAATGTTCAATATAAAGCATCCGTAAAATATTAGTGATAAATAATTACAAGAAAATGAACCAAATTCAAATAATGTGGAAATCACTTTTACAAAATCTGAATGATGTAGAAATTAATACACGTTTCACAGTATGTGGGCATACTGATTTTGAAGATTCATTTTTCAAAGGAACTTCGTATTCATTGAAATTACACAACGACACATGGTAGTAATTGAAATTACACAAATACACCTGGTAGTAATTGACTTACACATATAGTCAAATACATAGTAAAAGTCCGTTATTAATGTTACAAACGCAGCGGAGAAAAAACTATTTGGAAAATGGAAAACGAAATAAAATATATAAACTATGCAAGGACTGCCATAAGTGCCTCGTATCACACGGGATAACTAAACAATTTCTGTGTGGAAAATTAAATAGTGAATCAGTGCATTTCCACCAAAAAAGGAATTTCATATCGATATACAGGTGATACTTTTCAGCATTTTATAAATTGACTTCAAATTATAAAAAATGACAGGTACATCACCTTATCTTTAACGCCATACTCCAAAACTATATTGAATGCTCCAGTAGGCGAGAATATTTAAAAACTACTTAACGAGAAAAAAATTTGTACACCAAGCTGCACGAACTCTATACGTAATTCGAAAATGTCTGCAGTTACGTAAACCCTTAATGGCCTTCCTACTTTCTGTAAATAATCTTTTCACAGCATGTGAAATTTTCTATTCTCCTTTTCAAATTCTTCCTTGATAATCACTGATTACAGACTCTGCTTCTCTTTTCTATCCATTAAACGGCTTGTTTGTGTTTATTGTTGACATATGGTATTGTCATGGACTTATATTGTTCACCTGATGACAACTGATATTTCTTTCAGATATTTACGTTATGTTGTGCCCTGTTTTGTATTTATGTTTGTATTTATGCCTATTTAATGCATCCTCTATAATTATGTTACGGCGGTAGTCGATTTTAGTTGTCGGTTTGCTACATCCCTAACTTTCAATTCATTAATCAAAGTATATTATGTGAGTTTGCTCTCTATGGAAATATAGGATAAATGTTTTGTGCCACCATTTAGGAACTTCCTTAATTCGACTGCACCACTGTTTTGGTCTTTGGATTAGATATTCATTTCAGCATTTATTTGTTTAAACAAAATATATTGTATATCGCATCCAAAGTCCAAGCCCAGTGCATATCTAAACTGTCTCCAATCTAGTGTCGTTTCATTCACTATATGTTGTTGTTGTTCTAGGATTTAACGCCATTTTTCAGCACAATATCGACTATACATGGCGGCCAGTATAACTGGTGTAGGAAGAACCACCGACCCACGCGAAGCAATTAGCAGGCTTTCCCACATTTAATATATTGTATATGAGCACTTACAAAATTTTGATCTTCAAGACCAACGGAAATATTTGCAGTCTCATAAACTTGTATTTGAACTTGCGAATCTTGCACATCATAGTTACATGTAACATCATTAAGATGATACAAACAGGAATTTAATTAGCAAAATTAAAAAAAGCTAGAACACAAATCTTTCGCTTAAAGAAATTTCTAAAGTCCAAAACGTCAAATCTACATTTTTATCAAATATTATCTTAAAGTATAATCCATAACTATGGACTAAAGATAGATACCTAATACTCATTTACATACGACTATTAGCTTAAATTACCTTCTCTGTCTCTCTCTGTCTTTCTCTCTCTCTGTCTATCTCTCTCTGTGTCTCTGTCTGTTTGTCTGTCTCTCCCTCTCTCTCTGTCTGTCTCTCTGTCTCTGTCTCTTTTAAGACATTCAATGGCAGACTAGATGATATAGGTTACTTTTAGCATAGCATACTCACGGAGGTCACGAAACAGCACATACATTTTTGCTTGACTTGGTTTAATCCGTTACTGTAAAGCGCATGTGCTGTATGCATTTCCTCTATATGCACCAGATATGTGACAGTAAGCATGAATTCTGAAATTCGTGGGCTATAAAAACATTAATATCAGCAATGGTTATAATCATGTCGGAGTACGAATACAGTTGTTTTCGAATCCATTTCGTTGTAACCTCAACTGATTTAAGAAACGCGTCAACCAAACTCTCACTATGATACAATATTGGTGGCCGAGTTTATCCGTCATATCTGAAAACAATTATACAAACTTGGCATGGGACTTATTTGAGCAAATTGTGTTGATTTTCGTTGCATTAATTTAGTAAATTCACGTGAATCTTTTAAGACATTCAATGGCAGACTAGATGATATAGGTTACTTTTAGTTTTGGTCGCACCGCTGAAAACGTCAGAATTCGCTTTAACCGGTTCTATCATAACTTTACACTAACTCCACCAGAGTAATAGTCATGGACATTTTTTACCATCGTAATTGCTGTATCCGTTCAACAACCGGGAAATATTCTTTATCCAAACATAATGGTATAGCGAATCTTGAGCCAATCATATCACTCAGTATCAGCACGTCAATATGGGGATAGTGCAAACGAATAAAAGCCTTTATCCCAATTAAATACGTTCACAGAGATAAGCGGGCTAAGTGTTTATGATAAGCGGATTTGATTGACAATATAGAGTTTAATCAAACTTACGGGCATATTTCAATGCATCGTGGGCCATTAGCAGGATATAACATATTCAGCCATATTAAAAGGACGAATTTATGTGGAGAGACATGGATGCTTGAACCACGGCTGTGCCTATGGACCGGCCTTGACGATAATTTTGTGAAGAACTGCAAAGCGGTATCACCCATGATAAACCTCTTTCGTTTATACCCCAACAGCTCTTCTCAGGGCCACCCATATATGTAGACAAGAGGGATATTACTTAGAATTATTGACAAAAGAAAACAACATATGTTGTATGTATTGTATGTTTGTCTATGTTTCATGCCTATGTTTACAACAACTAAAACGTAAAGAAAGGCTTCTTATGTTCATGGGGACAGTGTGTCTATAAACAGTCATACCCTTCGTTGTGTGTGACAGTGTGTTTGTGGGGGTCCAGTGTCTTTGTAAACATCATGAGCCTTGTTTGCGTGTGTAATGTGTGTATATGTGCCTCTCCCTTCTTTTACATCATACCATTTTCTTTGGTTAGTACGCGTAATGGGTTTCAGTCAATACAAACGGCATTTTGTATGTAATCGTGCTAGGTGTTGTATAGTAATCAAAATGTATGGTGTTGAATAATACTCATTACCATTCATGTATGGACCCACACATTGTTTTTCATCATACAAACTAGTTTTTACTGAGGTCAAAATTAGGTCAAAAGTGGGTGTTGGATAGTATCCAAAAATAATTTAATATTATCATTCTAGTTGAGGGTACCCTCAAAGTAAACCTAAGGCGTAATGTTTGTTTATCTTGGGGCTTAAAGTGTCCCATCAATAAGGTCAACCATTTCTCACAATAAAAATATTATTGACCGATTTAGATGAACTTCTAACAATGTAACCATTTACCCTCAATGTTAAATCACCGTAGAGGGCCAAAGGGCTTTATATTGCTACTCATGTTGCAGTCTTGGAAGTAAAGATAGCTGAGAAAGTTTCGATAAAGCAGATAAACAAACGTAGAAGTCAGAGAACAAAAAGTACGATGAAGTCAAGAAAATATAAAAAAGAAAGAAACTTTAAAGCTGCTGTTTTACAAGTCATATTATGTCGGTGATAACTGAGGACAAATAAAAGTGCAACGTATGCAGACTAAGTAGATGCATGTACACGAATTGATTTTGCACATAAATGTATTATTGCACATTATGCGTGAGCAATATTTTCTACTCATTTGTGAGATACGTTTCGAGGTAACTTTTCTTCTGGATTGTTGCTGTTCAAGTGGCGGGTTAACAGTCTAACAATGTATTAACATTCTTTATTTTTCTTAGTCTCTGAATAATCAGGATCATCTACATACATACATGTAAGCTCCATAAACTCAGAACAGCACTGTGTGTCCGTGTGTGTATGTGTGTATGGTATGGCCACTTCCAATCTTCCTGCTATGATAATCTAGCGGGTTTATGAGGTGAAACCCCATTATTTTCTCCATTATGACACATATTCATTTGTAATTTCAAATAGCTTATGTGCGAGGAAAAATAACACATCTGTTGGCACCTGACAGTCATAATTTCTTTTAAAAAGTATTAAAAAAATAAACGTCTTTTATCCCATAATCATCATTGACAGTCATAATGTGTTAAATAAGTAAATAAAATTAACATTACAAATTTCCACATCTTTCAAAGCAGTTGGGATTATATATTCCTGTCGGCATATCCCTCTGTTAGTAATGCAGTGTATCATCAACACCGTTAGAGACACAGTCTTGAAACTTTGGGATAAGATTTGGGTTCGTCTTTAATATGCAGAGCAGTAAGACATGACTCTTGGTACCGGACTTGTTTCTGCAGACACTAAATACTTTAACAATCCAACGAGTTGAAGTCTTGTATACGGAGATCTGAAAGTTGGTGGTTTTATGTCATTTTCAGAGCCAGTGCTATAACATATGAATTTGGGTTACACTCTCTGGTCTTGTACCAGAGATGATAACTTTGGGTAGCTAAAACAGATCGGATAGATCCAAACATCCAAAATCAGACATACTTTCCAAACACAGACCAAAAATTAAACAGGTGCCAAACGGCTGCCCTAACAGCTGAAAATATAATTCCTAAAGCCGGTCATGAATAAAATACAGTGATGTGTGTTACACATGCGCGTACGTTGAGTCGATTTATTTGATAGTGAATCATTTGATAAGGACTGCTGTACAAGATTATGATAATAATCAAGTTCGTATATGAATCAGCATCTGACTACAAGAATCTTAGACTATAAACGCTAACCTTTTCTCATTGCTTAATACAATGCAACATTTAAGTGAATACAATTCGTCTAATAAGTTATAAACTGGTTAATTTGAAAACAGACTATAATAAATCTAGTGACATGACCTTACATGACATAGGTCTCACTATCTGTAAAATTAGAACAAAATATTAGAACATCAAATGTATCAAACAATTCTATTATGATAAGGATAGCGAAATAAATGTTGTAATTCATGTACCTCTACAGCTGGAGATTTTGATTTGTAATGTGGACAGCTCTCTGACAAGATCTTTCATATTTTAACGGTATGGAGTGATCCGAACTCAGAATTTTGAATTAATGTAGGACATAAATAAACCACACTCGGGTAACGAACCCAAACCCTAGCACATTTTAGTTCAAATATAATACATAAGCATTCAGTATAAACAATTCCTTGACAACTGCCCACGTGCTTCTTGAAGAAAAGGTGGAAGCAGTGTTGACGGATACTTGTGTAATTTTGTACACAATTTTCCGGTATTATTCTGCTTGAAAGGGTTATTGAGACTAGCCTATTTGCTGGATAACGTTTTGTAAATTGTATCATAAGAAGAGAGTGTGTTGTTGTTCTTTTTTGAAGGTCAATGTGACATACTAGGGGTAGATTTACTTTACGAGTGCAGTTGTGTAGCTCTACACCTGATAGAGTTAGTGGTGTGAAAATTGTAAACTTTTGCTAATAGGTAATGGTTTTCATTTGAATATCAAAGATGGACATTAATATTTTCTTCAATTCGATGTGTCATATTGTGTAAACTGAAAAACAGAGCTAGCGCATCCATAAAACTTGTGTCAGGAAAAAATGAACGATTAACTATATTGAGAATACCTTGACAGTTTATCTTCAATCAGCGGTTACGAGGGGTGTTCTTAACTAAATAAATCCAGATTAGGTGCACGATATAAATCCAGATTAGGTACACGTAGGTGCATATATGCACACTTTTATGAAGAATGTTTGTAAATGCTTAAAATTAGAGAGTATATACACAAACTGATCAACATAAAGGTGAGTGCCAATTTAGAAAAACGAACTATTTAAGTACTGAATGTATCTGATACATTTGCTAATACACTTTGAGTCTCTATATGAAAGTTTTAATAGTTCATATCAAAACAATATTAAATATTATTCTATGTTAAAACCAAGAGAGTAAAAAGATAGCCACTCTCGCAAAGTGATCTGCCCGTTGACTCTGTATCTTCCTGTATAGCGATTCACATCAGAATGCACGTAAGTATTAGTTGACCCTATATCTTCATGTATAGCGATTCATATCAGAATGCACTTGAGCATTAGTTGACCCTATATCTTCATGTATAGCGATTCACATCAGAATGCACTTAAGCAAGTTAGGTTAGACAGGTAATGATACTTAGAAAATACAACCGGAAACTGTTATTGTATGGGAAATTAAAAATCGCACAGGCATTTTCGACATTATTGTTGGAAAGCAAATCGGAACAATACATACGAGATGTACATTTCATTCACTACATACTAAATTCTTGCATGCAGTTCGGTTTAAAACAAAGAAACATACACTGAGTTTGTGTATTAACAAAGAGAGCTGTGGTAATACATTGTACTAGGTACAAAGTTAAGAATAGAAGCACCAGTTGATTTTGGGACAATACTTACTTAAAATGATGAACAAATAGAAAAGAGCAAGAAAAGAACAAGACTACATCAGGAGTAGACACGTATATTTATTTAATGCCAGAAATATCTACAATTCGCAAGGAGAAGATTTAACTATGACCAGATTTAGTCAGTTTTTGAAAAAGCACAAAAAGAAAAGCAAACTAACCAAAGCCAGTTACAGACTGTATCCAGTGTTAGGGATCCAAATGGTAGATATACGAAACATTTGAAAATGGTGTTAGAATGTAACTACTCAGGACTGACATTATTGCTGAATAAAAGATAACAAAAACACCACAATACACTAGTAAAAAGCAATTATATTCGGGAATACAAATTGTGCAATTAAAAGCTAATTAAAAGTCAAAATATCTCAAGACTGTTTATTTAACTACAATTAAATGAATTTGCCAGCATGCGGTGTACAGCATGAATAGAGACAATATATTATCGAATAAAGACATGATAGCTTAGTTTGACAACATACAAACATCGGAACTGTGCTATCAAAGAAAAAATTTATTTATTCGTGAGTTTAAAATATTAATATTTCTTTCCATGCTATAATAAGGATTCTCCTCAAATACTATTTACGTTGATCTATTTTGTATAATCCTAAACCACTACCAAAGCACGTGTATTCTGTCTTAAATCCTTGACTAGAGAGTTTCGCTTTTGCAACCCTTTCCTAAAAAAAAAACTTTAACATAGTTATGTAAGGAAACAACCAAAGAATACAACTTAATTTAAACATTAAATGCTGATGATTTAGCAGTTAGACATACAGTTCCTACTGCCACCATCATGGGTGCATTTGGGCGTGGTTTAACAGATTTAGAGATGATGAAGTAACAGGCTTTCCTATC